>CM071608.1:2162055-2220055 GCA_036365135.1 Miichthys miiuy
ACCAGCTGTACGCCAAACAGAAAGGCCCGCTCTTCCCCGGCGCGACTCTGCGGCCGACCTCAGAGACGGCAGGACCGAGCCACGGGCCGCTTCAGCTGAGCATCCATCCGCCACAGCGTTCGGCTCTCAACCACGAGCCGCCTTCACCCAGCTTCATCCAGACTAACTCCATCCCTCCTCACCCCAGCCACAGTCGACCTTACCAAGCCAACGTCCAACCTCAGTCCATCCAGCAAAGCTCTGCAGCTCGCTTCATTAACCCCCAATCCAGTCATACAGATCCCAGGCACAGAAGTCCTTTACACACATACGCACCGTCTAACCCTCATCCTAACCTCCTCCAGCAGCAGCAGCAGAGAGCCGGCCAACAACAACCTCAGATCAACTCTTCTTGCAGCCGTTCCCGGAGTGGCTGCAAGGAGGTGGAGTTAAAAATGTGAGTACGACACTTTTATGTTAGAGATGCGAGATGTTTTGCTCACTCAGTGGGAACGTCTTGTTATATTAAATCTCTTCTTCGTCTCACAGAAACGGATTATTGCAGACCTCATCGGACATGTTGAGCCTTTCAAAAACGATTGAAATGCAAGAAGATCCTCTCCCACTGACCAACGGACACACTCACCTCGTTAACGGTGCCTTAAATCCAGAGGAGCTGTCGCCTGTTACAGACAAACCCTCCGTCGACAGGGACAAGAGTTCAGAGGAGAAACCTCAAAGTCCTCCAGGACAGTCTCAGACCAAACCTGACCCGTATGAGTTCCCCCACAGTCCTCCAAAGCAATCTGAGCAGAGACTTCCACCTCCCACCTACCAGGAGGCTCTAAAAGCCACAGAAAACCACGCACTGCTAAAACAGGTCCAGCCCTCGTGTCAAGTGGATTCAAATCCTGAACAGACCTCTCCACTTCGACTGAACGGAGGTCACCACAGCTTCTCATCTGACTCAGCCTCGCTGAACACGACCAACGTGACAGCCAAACTTGATCCTCCCACTGAAAAGTCGTCCTCATCATCATCTTCGTCTTCGAGGTCTTCAGCTCAGCTGCTGGCACAGACGGGCGGTCTGATCTCTGAGTACTACTCTCACTCACGGCTGCACCAGATCTCCACGTGGAGGACCGGCTTCTCCGAATACGTCAACGAACTGCACAGTAAACGAAAAGCAGCGGGGACCACGTCGTTTCCTGGAAAAGAGCGGCTGAGGAAATCCGTGGCTCAGCAGTCTGCAGACAGCCGAGGTAGGAAAGGAAAGGAAAGGAAAGGAAAGGAAAGGAAAGGAAAGGAAAGGGAAGGGAAGGCAAGGAAAGGTCACTTTGATGTTTTTCCCTGTAAAATCTGCTGCTATTCATTCATCTGTCTTTATGTAATGGGGTGTCACAGTGGCTCAGTGGTCCACACCACGTAACAGCAACTTCTCAAGTTCAAGTCATTTGACATTAGTCGTGCATCAGTGTGTCCTGAACTCTGTGCACGTAGCAGACAAAATGAATCCCTCAGCGTGTGCAAAAAATAAGTTATATATTATATATTATATCTCCTCCCATAGAGTCAGTCAGTGAGTCTGTAAATGTGTTGATGAGGCAGTCAGACCACAAAGAAAATGATCCATCAGTCAAGGAAGGATGAAAAACAGGATTAATGGTGTCGAAATGGTTTGTATCAATATATATGATAATATCTGCAAGGTAGCGGCTATATTTGTATCGTATGTGCAGCTCCTTCTAGTTAACTTGTGAGGATGCATGTGGATTCATTGCTGATGATCAGCTGTGTATTTATTCGTGTGCTCAGGTACGTCTGCAAGTGTTAAGTCTTGTATCCTTCATGTGGACATGGACTGTTTCTTTGTGTCTGTGGGCATCCGACATCAGCCAGAGCTCAAAGGTAAGTCTCCTTTTTGTCTGTTTATACTGTGTGAAACATGTTCACATGTAAAGTTCATACATCCAGTCAGTGCTCCGGGTTGAGTCGATGGACTTTTCTTACAGGGAAGCCCGTAGCTGTGACCAGTAACCGGGGAGAGGGCAGAGTGGCCCGGAGGCCCGGGGCCAACCCTCAGCTGGAGCTGCAGTACTACCAGAGGAAACACACTCATCCTCAGCCTGGTGAGATTGTCACACCTGACCTGTTTGTCAGTGTATGTCTCATGTTTATTCTCCTGTACATGTCTTCATCTTCATCCTTGTCCTGCCTCTCAGAAAAGGCAGATGAGGATCTGTACAGAACTCCTTCACAAGAGAGTCCAGAGTCCCATCCCAACGGAGTGGACCAGGATGCTGCAGCTCTCTCCATGGCAGAGATTGCATCCTGCAGCTACGAGGCCAGGTATGGACGCACTTTAATTTGTATTAAACGACACAAATATCTGTATTTCGTACTAACAAGTCATCGTTGTCTCTCACAGACAAGCGGGCGTGAGGAACGGGATGTTTTTTGGCAAAGCCAAACAGCTCTGTCCCTCGCTGCAGTCCGTCCCGTATGATTTCGAGGCCTATAAAGAGGTGGCTCTCACCATGTATGAGACTCTGGCAGGGTAAGAAGAAGAAGAAGTCCCGGGTCAAATTTTAAACTTGCTTCCTTTACGTGCAAAGCACACCTTCTTATTTATTTGTTCCTTGCAGCTACACCCACGACATCGAGGCTCTGAGCTGCGATGAAGTGTTGATAGACGGTTCTGCTCTGCTGGCCGAGTTGGGCGTTAGCCCAGAAGATCTGGCCAAAGCCATCAGAGCGGACATCAAGGAGAAAACCAAATGCTGTGCTTCAGTGGGCATGGGTGAGTGTTTGCACCGTCACGTGGATTTAAGATGGTGTCCCTGTTTTACAAACTCAAACTGATCGCCCGTCTGTGCAGGGTCCAACATCCTGTTGGCTCGGCTGGCGACCCGGAAGGCGAAACCAGAAGGGCAGTACTTCTTAAAGTCTGAAGAAGTGGACGACTTTATCCGGGACCTGCCAGTGACCAGCCTGCCAGGTAGATACAGCACCACCTGCTGGTCTGCAGGCTTTGAGTGGTACATGTTTAATTGTTTTTTTTGTAGGTGTTGGGCCTGTGATGGGCAGAAAGTTGGCTGCTATGGGTGTGAGGTCATGTGGAGACCTCCAGCAGGTGTCTCTGTCTCAGCTGCAGAAGAAGTTTGGACCCCGAACCGGACAAACCCTGTTCCGCTTCTGCAGGGGGCTCGACGATCGTCCTGTCCGATACGAGAAGGAGAGGAAGTCCGTCTCCGCTGAGATGAACTACAATATTCGCTTTACCAGGGTTAGGCCTTCTTCCTTTGACCCGTGCTTTCTTCTTTTCCTACCCGTTCCTCTCTCTAACCTTCGTGTCACTCCTGTGACCAGGTCGATGAGGCGGAGTGTTTCCTGACTAACTTGTCCATGGAGGTGCAGAAGCGTTTACAAGAAGCAGGATTGCGAGGTCGCAGAGTTACTCTCAAGGTGATGGTGCGCAAGGTTGGAGCGCCGCTGGAACCGGCTAAATATGGCGGTCACGGGATATGTGACAACCTAGCCAGGTAGGTAGGAAAGAGACCGACCGTCGTCCCCGTTTGTTGCAGGACTCATCGACTCTCTGTAGGCTAACTCCTGTCCGTCTCTGTCAGGACTGTGATGCTCGCTCAGTCCACTGACAGTGGTCAGCTGATCGCCGCCGCAGTCATCAAGCTGTTCCACACCATGAAGTTACAGGTTCAGGACCTGCGAGGGATCGGCATCATGGTTCAGCTTCTTGAAGGGAATCACTCTGTCCAGCAGGACTCCACGGGATCCCGGACGCGCTCCATCAAAGAGATGTTGCTAGACAAGAGCTTAAACACGAGATCCACCAACAGAGGTTTGTGTGAAGTCTTCTTGTTTCAGTTCATGTCTTTGTTGTTGTCGTGTGAAATGGATTGAGCTCAAGATCCGTGTTACAGATGCTGCTGACAACAGCACACATCAGGAAAAGACTTCCTCGACTGCAGCACCGCGTCCTCCATCCACTCCCGAGCCGGTCCCAGGGACGAGCAGAGACCAGCAGGCGTCCAGACAAACTCCGAAACACTCTCGAGCTCGTCTCAACTTGAGTATCGAGGTCCCGTCTCCTTCACAGGTGAGAAGGAGTCTGATTGATAAAACGAGAACTGAGCGATTCAGTCATTTTAACAACTCGTGCTTCTTTATGACATCCAAGGTGGATCGTTCTGTGTTGGAGGCCTTGCCTGCAGAGCTGAGAGAGCAAGTGGAGCAGTCGTGGACTAATCGAAGCCACCGTCGGTCACCCAGTCCACAGCCTCAGTCTCTCAAGACTCGTCCAACCACCCCTCCTTGTCCTCCTACATCTGCTCCTGCACTATACACTCCACCCATCGGCACATTGGTCCTGCAGATTCCAAACCAGCCAGACAGTCCCGGGATCGTACTTGAACTACCAAACTTCTCACAGGTAAGGATGCAACCGATGCAGCTTCTTTATATTGGAAAGAAGGAGGTGTGGCTGCTTGGAAGTTGCTCAGCATCGTCCTCATCGTCCATTCTGTAATTTAACTGGACAAAGCTGATCGTCATTTGGCTTTCTGACTGCAGGTTGATCCGGACGTATTTGCTGCCCTTCCCAAAGAGCTCCAGGAAGAACTGAAGTCTGCCTACAACCGTGTAACAAACGTCCAGCCCCAGGCAAAGATGTGTAAGTCCACATGTTGCTTTTTTTTCTACCATCATCAGCTGCACGTTCTCTGAATCTTGGGGTTTTTTTCTCAGCAGTGGAACAGAAGAATCCACTGCTGCAGCTAAAACAGTCAGGAGTTGGACTCGGTCGGGTGAAGCGGCGCTACAAGAGAAAAAATGCAGCGAGCCCGGTTAAAAGATCTTCCCCCGTGAAGAGACGTCACACGGCGAACAGCCCGGCCAAAACCTTACCGCCACCGGTAAAATCACGGGAAGCGATGAACACAATAAAGGTGAGCCGGTTAACAGTTTCAAACGTTAAGATTAAAGTTTTCTTTGTGTCGTTTGGAGGTTCTGATCTGATCTTTTCATTTTCACAGACTGAAAACAATCCGTCCACGTCGGCCTCGAAACCAGACGTCCCGGAGACTCTGTCCAAATTCATTCCTCGTCCTGCTCCAGCGTTAGCCGGAGCCTGCGATCTGACGGACATTAAAACACTCCTACGGGAATGGGTGACCACCATAACAGGTACACTGTGAGGCTGAACAGGGCTGTCGTAGGGCCTCTCAACCTCCTGCAGCTGTAAAAACACACTTCTAATCTTTTCAGAGCCCATGGAGGAGGACATCCTGCAGGTGGTGAAATATTGCACTGATCTGATCGACGATAAAGATCTGGAGAAGTTGGATCTGATTATAAAATACATGAAAAGGTAAGAACTGTATTGTTTAGCCTCCTCCGTGTCTCCACCTCCCTCACCTTCTTTTCATTCAACCCCGTGTCTCCACCCGATCCTTTCCGTCAGGCTCATGCAGCAGTCGGTGGAGTCCGTTTGGAGCATGGCTTTCGACTTCATCCTCGACAACGTGCAGGTGGTCGTGCAGCAGGCTTACGGTAGCACCCTGAAGATAGCGTGAAGAAGAAGACGGAGACGGGAAAATCTTTTCACTGTTTGTTGCCATGACGCCGCCACTTTTTGTTTTGGTGCTTTCACCAAGGTCAGGACGAAAAAAATCTGAACTGATTTCACTTCACTGCAGCATCAACCGGCCTCCTCAGAGTGACACACACACACACACACACTTCACAGTACACATCACATATTCTCTGTACTTTGCTCCTTAAAGGTCCAGTGTGTTAGATTATCATCAGTGTGTCATCACCTGAAAATAAGAATTGTTCTGTGTTTGTTACGGCCGCTGTGGGTTCTCCTTTGCGCTTGGAAGGCGAGTGTGAGGCGAGGGGTATTCAGGTGCTGCGATATGGCAGCCTCATTGCTAAATGCCGCTAAAATCCTACACACTAGTCCTTTTTAAAGGGACGAGTAACTGTAACTAAAAGGCAGGAAATCTCCTCACTGAAACCCAGAACGTGATAATCGTAGCAGCTTTTTGCAAATGTTTCATTTTTCAGTTCTTTTCTAAACAAACAAACAAAGAATCGTTTTGAAATGTGCGTGAAGTTTTATATCAAGATTTTGCAGGCAGTGAACTATTTCTTACACGTCCAGTCAAACCAGGTCTTAAATTTTCCATTTCTCCTCCGTGTAACTGAGGTTTAAAAAATAAATAATGTCACACAGGCAGTTTTTTTTATTCAGTTATGCAGTTAAATCAGTCTGGGTTTAAAATAATGACTGTGACACACACAACCATCGCAGAGCAGTTGGTGACATCAGTCAGAGTTAGGGAGCGTTCAGACGGGATCCGGCGTTGCTGCAAGTCGTAGCAGGGTTGTCGGTGGTGGGGCGGGAGGGCGTAGCTGAATGTAACGTGAAACAATCAGGAAATAACTTTTATTTCTCTGATTAGCGACTTTATCGAGGCCGGCGCTCTCTCACTCTAACCATCGGACACAAATCTAATTAAACTTCTTCGTGTCATTATTTTGCGGCGGAAATTTGCGAGCTGGAGTCAGACTTAGAAACTGGTACATGAAATAAACAAAGTCAGAACACACACACAGGTAGAGTCTCAGAGTTTAGCTATTCTCAGTCTCAGAGACATTTCAGGCCGCCTGTGGAGGTTTGAGCGATCTGAGTGTCTGATTGGCGGCTGCAGCGTGACGTCCGGCTGTTTTCCCAAAAGTTGGATCTGGATCAACCTCTCCCCCCGCGGCATGGACTGCTGGAGCCGAAACGGACCACCTCCACTGAAATGAATGGAAAAACCTTTTTCGCCGGAGTGTTCAGACAGGATCCAGCACTGTGGCGAAAACAGGTTTTTTTCCATTCATTTGAGTGAGGGCGTCCGTTTGTGGCTGCATTTGTCCACCAAAAAAGCATCCAGGTAGACTGTCCACCTGCAGCGGAGACGTTGACGTCACACTACAGCAACCAATCAGACCGCTCGGAGCGGTCAAACCTCCACAGTCAGCCTGAAATCTAAACTCTGAGACTCTACCTGTTGTGTTCTGACTTTGTTTATTTCATGAAGCAGCTTCTGAATCTGAATCTGACTGAAATTTACGCTGCAAAATAGAAACACGAAGAAGTTTAATCTGGTTTGTGTCCGATGGTTTGAGAGAGAGACTTGGACGATGAATGAGAGTGAGCGAGCGCCGGCCTCGATAAAGTCGTTAATCGGGGAAATAAAAAGTGATTTCCTGATTGTCTCACAGCAGAACACCTCACACCGTCTGAACGCCTCCTCGTGATAATCCATTTATGGTAGAAATCAAATCTATTTTTCATCTGCGTCATGCTCTGACCTGAGAACTGCTGTCACAAAAAAAGCAAACAGCGGTACAGTCGTATCTTTTTGAAGTGCCAAACTCTGTTATTAAAGTATGTAAATAATGTTTTTATTGTTCAAAGTTTTAAAAGAAAAGATGTACATGAAGGGGTCGAACCTCTTGTATTGTTTACATGTAGTGAATTCTTAGTAACTGTCTTTAAATTGTAAAATTTCTCACTTTTAATTGTTTGTCAGTGTTCAAACGTGAAACATCGGTAGCTGGCCAAAGCACTTCACGACGAGGTTAACTGTTGATTCTCAGTAGCACTCTGACTCTGGGAGGACGTCGAAGGGGGTTATGGCAATCAATAAGTAGCCTATGCATCTTATTTTCCACAGACAGGTGAGTTGATGTATATTTCATACAGTTAAACATCTGAATATTGAAATCATGCTGGATTTGTTTAGGAACAGGTGATCGTATGTACTTGTGTACATAGATCGGAGACGTTTGTACGGCTCATGGCTCCATCGTCGTGTTTCTGTGACGTTAACGTGCTCGGCAGATGCAGCCGGCTGGTTGGTTGAAGAGTTTAAAGTTTAAAGCAGTATCTTTATATGCAAGCCAAATCAGTTTGTCCTTTCCTTTTCTTTCTTTTTGTTTAAACTTGTTGACATGAATGTAACTCAGAATGTGAAAGTCTCCGCTCACTTTCAACACGTTTGCTTCTCTTCACCCGTCATATCTTGCCAGAAGTTCAAACTGGCCAGTCCTGACTTCTCTAAACTGGCTTGTGCCTGAAGACCAGAAGCTGTGAACTTGTTTGTAAGTTTTTCTAAATCTTGGTAATAAACTGTAAACTCTGTATTAACCCATTTGTCTGTGTCGGTTATTTAAAGTTACACTCGTAGGTAGAAGGTGTCCTCAGTCTCATGTAGGACCTGTCCACTGGGTGTCCCTGTTGCTCTCCTTGTGGTGGTTTTGCAGATTCTGAATGATGCGCCTCCACATGAAGGTGTCTAATCCTGCAGATGCTCTACTCTGGCTCTGTGGATCTGGGGCCCGTTGCACAAAAGTAGGATTAAGACATCCAGGATAAGTGACTGAGCTGAGCTCGATGAATCCAAAACAAGAGCGTCCAGGCTTCATGGGTTGCACAAAGACCAAGCCAGGATGAGCAGACACGGATTCTCCATCTTTTATATATAGCCTTATAGTCTGTGGGAACTGTACATGATCTAATGATTGCAACATCATCTAAAATCATCATTTATCCAAAATGATTGAAATGAATGATCACAAACGTTTAAATAATGACAGTGGGTCTAGTTATGTGATAACAATGTGTAGTGGGCAGTGGAATAACTATTGGTTTCCGTTTGTGGTGACTGCTGATCCTGATCCTGGAACTTAGCCTGGTCTGGAGCAGGCTAGCTCCACAGAAGAAATCTCCATGGTAACTTATACCATCACATATCCTGCTGCCCCCTGTCCCGCTTTTGTGCAACCGGATCACGGATAAGTTGAGCCAGGATAGCCAAGATATCCCGGCTTAATCCCTTATCCTAGTTTTGTGCAACGGGCCCGGTTTATGCATTTTCAAAATAAAAGTCAGAGTCAGAATCAGAAAAAGGGTTAAAAGGGTACACGCAGTCAGTTACCATAGTAACCACTATATAGTGACGTCACGTCATAGAATTTAGAGCATAGAAATGTTTTTAACCTTTTACACATCACTAATTGTGTATTTTAAACTAACACACTCTAAGCCTTACATGAATTATAATGCAATGATCATCATTCATTTTGAACTGTTTTAACTTAAATTATTATTGCTTAACTGGCCCTTACAGTATTCAAAGCAAAGTAGTCATTGTGCAGATGTCAGCAGTATTTTAATGCTGTAGTTGATTCAGGTGGTGGAGATCATTGAAATACTTCACATGTTCTTGGGTTGTGTAATCTGTAAAAATACTTCAGATTTTATTTGTTGGTCTCATGTGTTGTTTGTAAAATCTGAACCTGCAGAGTAACTAGAAGGATAACAGCTGTCAGGTTCATGTAGCGCAGTAAAAAGTCCAATACTTCAAATGTAGTGGAGTACAAGTACATAGAAAATGCACTAAAGTGCAGTACTGGAGTAAATGTACAAAGTGACTTTGTGTCTGACAGTGGAGCTGATCTCAGAGCAGTTCAGACTGCAGCGCTGACAGTCATCTCCACTTGTTGTGATTCCTCCGTCAGTCTCTGCTGGATGAAGCTCTCCTCTCCACTCCACCTCCCAGTATCATGGCCCAGTCAGAGCTGATGCTGCTGCTTCAACCTCTCTGGATCATCAGGACTCAGCTCATCCTCTCTCACTACAACCATCACTCCCACCTGATGAGAGAAGCAGACAGACAACAGAAGTCATGAATCAGTGTTTACAGAGACTCCCTTCATCAGCTGTCAGTCAGTGATGCAGCACATCCAGTATAAAGACCAGCAGGACTTCAGTCCTGTTCAGACACAAGTGGAGCGGCTGTGTAGCGTAGCCAGCTTCCTGTCAGCTCTCATGTTAACGTGTTGGAGTGAAGCTCACAGACCTGCATCAAGTCTGTTGACTCTGCACATTTCACTCAAGTACACAGTGGAAATAAAGTGCTGACAGTCCCTGAACGCATCATCAGTGCAGAAACAGAGAGACACTCACTGCTCACTTTCATTTTCAGCTGTGGGTACTGGACTTCAGCAGAGGTTCTGCTCTGTACAAAGACCACATGGTCACTAAATGTAATGATGGTTCTTTGCAGGCTTCAGTCAGACTGATCTGAGAGCTGTGACAAAGATGACCTGATCAGTTCTTTAGTGTTGGAATGAGAGAACAAACACTTTGAGATCAGATCTGATGAATGAGGACCACTGTCTCTGTACATCTTGTAATGCTGTCAGCTGGAATCAGCTTTATTTCCTGTAGACATGAACACAACAACAACAGTCGTCTTCACATCAACCACAAACACATGATCACAACGAGCTTCTGGCTCATCTGATTGGCTGACTGTTCTCTCTCTCTCTGTCTTTCTGTCCAATCCTGAAGCCTGTCACCGTTCTCCTCTCACAGCTTCACTGAGGAAAGCAGCCGCTGAGAAGGTCGGAGGTTTACAGGAAATACTGGATCTGTGCTTTGATACTAACTGTGTTTAGTACAATACTGCTGAGACCAACATGGACTGACTGCGACCCTCTACTGACCTCAGAGTCTGCAGACTGCAGTGTGGACTCTCCACAAGATCAGACAGAGCTTCACTCCTGAATCCTGCAGGTTGTTGTAGCTCAGGTCCAGCTCTGTCAGATGGGAGGGGTTGGACTTCAGAGCTGAGGCCAGAGAAGCACAGCTGATCTCTGACAACCTGCAGTCCTCCAATCTGAATAAAGAATAAATGATGTTGATAAAAATCCATTTATAATCCAATCAGATGTGTTCAGGTTTGAAATGTGCAGCTCAACATTACTATGTCCTAATCAATGAGCTTTTCTCTAACATGAGTAGAGTGACTTTGTCATTGTGTTATTGTGGATCATCATAATGTCAGCCTTCTACAGACATCATCCAAACGTCAGCACAACATTCAGACAACCATTCATGTCAACACACATTAATAACATGCTGCTGATCTGTGTGTGTGTGTGTGTGTGTGTGTAAATCAACAGAAACCAAAGAAATATTTCTACTTCAACAAGTAAACTTGATCATTTCAAACAAATCTGAGTTCAGAGGATCTTCTGTATACAGATGTGACCATTTACCAACAATTCTAAACATTCATTGACTTTAACCACTAACAGAGGACATTTTCTACAGTTTCTTTAAGAAACACAAGTCTTTGTGACTGCAGACTAAATTTAATACAACAAACATGAAAATATGAACAAAAGGACATTTACAACTTTATGGATGTAAGTTATGTCTGAACATAAATTAGCTTCAATTGTTAATTAAACATCAGATCTACAATAGTAACAGAGAGTCAGTGAACTGACCTCAGAGTCTTCAGTCTGCAGTGTGGACTCTCCAGAAAATCACACAGTAGCTTCACTCCTGAATCCTGCAGCTTGTAGCTCAGGTCCAGCTCTGTCAGATGGGAGGGGTTGGACTTCAGAGCTGAGGCCAGAGAAGCACAGCTGATCTCTGACAAACTGCAGCGCTCCAATCTGAATAAAGAATAAATGATGTTGATAAAAATCCATTTATAATCCAATCAGATGTGTTCAGGTTTGAAATGTGCAGCTCAACATTACTATGTCCTAATCAATGAGCTTTTCTCTAAAATGAGTAGAGTGACTTTGTCATTGTGTTATTGTGGATCATCATAATGTCAGCCTTCTACAGACATCATCCAAACGTCAGCACAACATTCAGACAAGCATTCATGTCAACACACATTAATAACATGGTGCTGATCTCTGTGTGTGTGTGTAAATCAACAGAAACCAAAAAAAAATATTTCTACTTCAACAAGTAAACTTGATCATTTCAAACAAATCTGAGTTCAGAGGATCTTCTGTATACAGATGTGACCATTTACCAACAATTGTAAACATTCATTGACTTTAACCACTAACAGAGGACATTTTCTACAGTTTCTTTAAGAAACACAAGTCTTTGTGACTGCAGACTAAATTTAATACAACAAACATGAAAATATGAACAAAAGGACATTTACAACTTTATGGATGTAAGTTATGTCGAACATAAATTAGCTTCAATTGTTAATTAAACATCAGATCTACAATAGTAACAGAGAGTCAGTGAACTGACCTCAGAGTCTTCAGTCTGCAGTGTGGACTCTCCAGAAAATCACACAGCAACTTCACTCCTGAATCCTGCAGGTTGTTGTAGCTCAGGTCCAGCTCTGTCAGATGGGAGGGTTGGACTTCAGAGCTGAGGCCAGAGAAGCACAGCTGATCTCTGACAAACTGCAGTACTCAATCTGAATAAAGAATAAATGATGTTGATAAAAATCCATTTATAATCCAATCAGATGTGTTCAGGTTTGAAATGTGCAGCTCAACATTACTATGTCCTAATCAATGAGCTTTTCTCTAAAATGAGTAGAGTGACTTTGTCATTGTGTTATTGTGGATCATCATAATGTCAGCCTTCTACAGACATCATCCAAACGTCAGCACAACATTCAGACAACCATGTGTGTGTGTGTGTGTGTGTGTGTGTGTGTGTGTGTCTGAAGGATCAATATCAATGATCAGACATGATTTGTTTTATTTATGTTGCTATGGCGTCGTCTGGTTGGCAGCCAGTTCCAGTAGCTCTGAACACTTCTCTGTGTTTTTTAGTATTTTTAGTACTTTGTTCATGTTTTTCTGCACTCATCTGCAGACATTTTGTGATCAAGCGTTTACTTTGAACTGTGGAGATAAATGTTTTTGTCTTTCTGCTGTATGGACTCCTTCATGAATACATCAGGTGACCCATTCAAAAAAAGCCCTCTTGTTTACACTCCAGAACAGCTGTTAGCACTAGGTAGTGCTAGCATACCGTCTGTGGAAAGGCCGGTGATCCCTGCAGAACTGAGAAGAAGCAGATGAGGATGCAGAGCTGGATCTAAGCACCAGGAGCAGAAAAGGCCATACAGACCATCCGTACCGTCTGTTATCATGGGAATGGAAGATCTCTCCCCAATAAGATGGAGCAGCTAACGGCTAACGGCCCTAACCAGGCTACAGAGGGAGTATGGAGAGCATCATGGCTGAATGAACTCGCTGTGGATTCGCTGCTGACTTTGGATGGCTTTCAACTTGTGAGAGAGGATAGGAGAGCAAAGGCTGAAGTGTCGGTGGCCTGTGAGCATGGAGGAGGTGGGAGAGAGGAGGATGCTGGCAAAACTGACATCCATCATGAGCGGCTCCTCTCACCTCCTGCATGAGACTGTGGTGGGCTTAAGTAGCTCCTTCAGCAACAGACTGATACTCCCACCATGTAAGAAGGAGATCTACCACAGCTCCTTCATTCCAGCAGCTGTCAGACTCTTCAGCACCAGCATGACTTCATGACTTTTTTTAGATTTCTTACTTGTGAATAATTTATTATCAACATTGTGTATATGAGCTACTGTGACAAGTGAATTTCCCCAGTGTGGGATCATTAAAGTCTATCTGATCTGATCTGATCTGATCTGTGAAAACACTTTGAAATCAACAGAAACCAAAGAAATATTTCTACTTCAACAAGTAAACTTGATCATTTCAAACAAATCTGAGTTCAGAGGATCTTCTGTATACAGATGTGACCATTTACCAACAATTCTAAACATTCATTGACTTTAACCACTAACAGAGGACATTTTCTACAGTTTCTTTAAGAAACACAAGTCTTTGTGACTGCAGACTAAATTTAATACAACAAACATGAAAATATGAACAAAAGGACATTTACAACTTTATGGATGTAAGTTATGTCTGAACATAAATTAGCTTCAATTGTTAATTAAACATCAGATCTACAATAGTAACAGAGAGTCAGTGAACTGACCTCAGAGTCTTCAGTCTGCAGTGTGGACTCTCCAGAAAATCACACAGCAGCTTCACTCCTGAATCCTGCAGGTTGTTGTAGCTCAGGTCCAGCTCTGTCAGATGGGAGGGTTGGACTTCAGAGCTGAGGCCAGAGAAGCACAGCTGATCTCTGACAAACTGCAGCGCTCAATCTGAATAAAGAATAAATGATGTTGATAAAAATCCATTTATAATCCAATCAGATGTGTTCAGGTTTGAAATGTGCAGCTCAACATTACTATGTCCTAATCAATGAGCTTTTCTCTAAAATGAGCAGAGTGACTTTGTCATTGTGTTATTGTGGATCATCATAATGTCAGCCTTCTACAGACATCATCCAAACGTCAGCACAACATTCAGACAACCATTCACGTCAACACACATTAATAACATGCTGCTGATCTCAGTCAGGTCTGGAATAATCATCCAATCAGACATTTCTTCTGTTTCTTCTCATTTATAACAATTTTATGAAAAATACTGAGACAGATGTTTTCTATAGAACTCCAAAATGGCCGACATGAAATAAATAAATCCGACTTCATGAAATAAATAATAACTGAAGTCCAAACAAACCTCGTTAACACGTGTCCCTGCACTTGTGATGCTCTCATTTCACAGCACAGATTTAGACTATCCTCATCACCACTGTCATCTCCATCAGCACACAGCTGACTGACTGTGAGCTTCATCCTCAATCATCTTTAGAACTGGATCAAATGTGCAAAGTGACATGAATGTTGTCTTCCTCTGAAATGTAACCTTGGACCTCTCTGTATAAATATGGTGGATTATTTAAGCTCCTGTTTACTGGCTGAGTCACAAAGGGACATCAATTCCTGAATGGAAGCATCGTTACATGTTGAAGTGATCAGACACGATACTTCAAACACTGTGTGTGTGTGTGTGTGTGTGTGTGTGTGTGTGTGTGTAGTTCTGTATAAAAGACATTTTCCTGAGAATGTGTTGTTCTTTTCATGTTTCATGTAGAGATGTCTCACATGAAACAAAAATAAATATTGGTTTCATGGCAGCACATTAAATCTTAATAACATGAATCCAGTTTGAGTCCAGACTCAATTCAAACTGTTCACACTGACAAACTTTAAAAAGAGCTGTTGTGATTTGTGCTCAGACAAACACAGAAAACAAGAAGACTGAAAGAAATGTCAAACTTCTGTTCTGGATTTAAATTTGGTAGATATACACTGTACAAGAGCAGAACACATGAACTGACCTCAGAGTCTGCAGTCTACAGTTTGGACTCTCCAGTCCAGCAGACAGCTTCACTCCTGAACCTTTCAGGTAGTTTCCACTCAGGTCCAGGTGTGTCAGATGGGAGGGGTTGGACTTCAGAGCTGAGGCCACGACTTCACAGTGAGTCTCTGAGAGTCCACAGCGAGAAAGTCTGTGATGACAGAGAATATAAAAGTTAAAGTCAAATAAAATCTGACATTTTATTCTAAAAATGGACTCTGTGCATTTCAGTTGTTCAGTCTGAGCTGGTCAGCCATTGATCACAAGGTTTGTAGACAAACAGTCCCACATCATTTCCTGTTTGACAAAATGTAAGAATCTGCTGCTTTTATCTATTTCATCTCATCTTAAATTCAATGTTTTCAGGGTTTTAGACTGTGGTCGGAGAAAAGAAGCCTCCAAGACATAACAGATCGCTAACCGTCGACGTTCCATGAACATAAACAGACAACAGTGTCTCCAGACTAGAATGTGTGACAGTAACACTAACATGGGTAAATACATTCTCTGTGACTAGTTCTGGGCGTATAGTATGTGTGGTGTTATCTGTAGGGTTTAAAGTCTGACCACCAGCATGAGTTGGCCAGAATAGAGAGCGACTCATATGCATACCTGATTGTATGTGAGGATGTCTCTGATTCTCCTTGATCAAGCTTCAATAAATATTACAGCAGAAGACATCAGAGGCTCCTGAACACTTTCTTCCCTCCTGACCTGGTGCCATTGATTTCAGGAATTTCTCCACAACACCAACCAGTTGATCAAAGAAATGAAACCTAAATTTATTGAACTCTAAGTCTTATTTTTAACTCCTTCACTTCTATTTATTTGGTCCTGGCACATATTTAATCAATGATCTATTTCCCCGCATCATTTCTCATGTTCCTCTTCACATTTCATCAGACTGTGTGACGCTGAACTGAAAACACTGATAGTTAAACACTTTGAGCAGCAGCCATTTCAGCAGCTACCTCACTGAAGCTAACCTTTGTGATCAAACTACAGCAGCCAGTGCTCTTCATCTCCATCATCCAGATACTCACTACATTACAGATTATCACACTTACAGTAACGTAAGGAGCTGTTGTCAACTCGAGTAACATCTTTACTTCACCTGTCTTTAACCCCTGAAATACCAAATACTAGCAGAGACAAGAGGGAAAGAGAGAGCTTCCTTACTGTTTAGAAATCAAACTCATCTCTCATGGAGCAAAACATGAAAAGAATTCATTGTTGGGAACTAAACCATTTAAAGTGGCTCCGTTCATTGAATGAGGATGAAGAGGGGGATGTTCTGTTGGCTCTTCAAGAGGGAGGATGGCCTCCACTCACATCCTCTCCAATCAAACAAGAATTATAGAGATTGTATAAAGTGTGAAAATGGACAGAACAGTCCTTCATATGAAACAGCTCAGAAACTGCTGAGAAACAAACATCATATCAAGAAGTGCATGAAAACTGGAATGAACAAACTTCAAGTGATGTTAGCTGCAGCAGATCACAGATATTACGTGTGTGTGTGTGTGTGTGTAGAAGAACAGTGAACAGACACACTATAGAAACACAGTGCACACACTGTATACACTGTAAAAATAAAGACTGTTGTGATAAAATGATGACTGTCAAACATTTTCAGCACAAACTCTTCAGTCCTCCAGTTTTTCTGCTGGATTTGTGTGGAGCCTCCATCAGCCAAACAAAGACAGTTAGAAGATGACAGAAGATACTTGTGTTCACTGACTTGATAGCAATAAACACAAAAATGATTTTTGTAGACGTTTGTAGTTGAACACATCTAGAATTATTTCAATCAGCAGCTTTAATACTAGTTTAAGAAAACTTTCAGAGTGTGAAGTTTGATATTGTGCATGTGTGTAAAGTGTGTGTCTTTACTCTAATACTGATGGCTTCAGCTTTACGTTGCTTTATAATGTTGATAATCATATCTGGACTTACTCAGCCTTTCTGCAGTTCCTCACAGCTGGAATCAGTCTCCGTCGTCCCTCATCTGACGTGTTGTACTTCTTCAGGTCCAACTCATCCAGAACCTCCTCTGACATCTGCAGCATGTAGGCCAGAGCTGAGCAGTGGATCTCAGAGAGTCTCTTCTCTGATCTGTTCTCTGACTTCAGGAACTCTTGGATCTCCTGATGGACTGAGTCATCGTTCATCTCCATCAGACAGTGAAAGATGTTGATGCTTCTGTCAGGAGAGATCAACACTCTTCATCTCCTTCAGGTTGTTGATGGCTCTCTGGATGCTCCTTGAACTGGTCTTTCTCTGATCCAGCAGGCCTCTTAAGAGTCTCTGGTTGGACTTCAGAGAGAGGCCATGAAGGAAGCGAACAAACAGGTCCAGGTGACCATTTTTACTTTGAAGGGATTTCTCCATGGCTTTCTTCAGGAAGACATCCAGGGTGGAGTAACCCTCCTTCTCTGTCAGGAAGTCCTTCAGTACCTCTGTCTTCTTGTTGGTGTAACAGTGGAACAGGTAGACTGCAGCCAGAAACTCCTGAACGCTCAGATGAACAAAGCAGTAGACTGTTTTCTGGAAGATCACACTCTCTCTTTTGAAGATCTCTGTACAAACTCCTGAGTACACCGAGGCCTCTGTGACATCCAGACCACACTGCTCCAGGTCTTCTTGGTAGAACATGATGTTTCCTTTCTCCAGCTGTTCAAACGCCAGCCTCCCCAGCTTCAGAAGAACTTCCCTGTCAGCCTCCGTCAGCTCCTGTGGACTCGTCTTATTGTACTTCTTCTTCTTCCTCTTTGTCTGAACCAGCAGGAAGTGTGAGTACAGGTCAGTCAGGGTCTTGGGCAGCTCTCTCTCTGGTCTGTGGTCAACATGTGGTCCAGAACTGTAGCAGTGATCCAGCAGAAGACTGGGATCAGACACATGATGTGGAGGCTCATGGAGGTCTTGATGTGTGAGATGATTCTGCTGGACAGATCTTCATCACTGACTCTCCTCCTGAAGTACTCCTCCTTCTGAGCGTCAGTGAAGCCTCGTACTTCTGTTACCCTGTCAACACATGAAGGAGGGATCTGATTGGCTGCTGCAGGTCTGGAAGTTATCCAGATGAGAGCCGAGGAAGCAGATTCCCTTGATGAGGCTTGTCAACAGCACGCTGACTGATGACTCCTGTGTGACATCAGACACGACTTCTTTGTTGTTGAAATCCAGTGAAAGTCTGCTTTCATCCAGGCCGTCAAAGATGAACAGAAGTTTACAGACAGCGAGCTTCTCTGCTGTGACCTTCTGTAATGTTGGATGGAAAACATGGAGCAGCGTGAGAAGACTGAACCGCTCATCTTTGATCAAGTTCAGCTCCCTGAACGAGAGCAGAACCACCAGACTGACATCTTGGTTCTCCGAGCCCTCTGCCCAGTCCAGAGTGAACTTCAGCACTGAGAAGGTTTTTCCAACGCCAGCGACGCCGTTGGTCAGAACGACTCTGATGTGTCTCTGTTGGTCAGGTAAGGCTTTAAAGATGTCGTGGCATTTGATCGGAGTGTCATGGAGGGTCTCCTTCTTCTTGGAAGCTGTCTCAAGCTGCATCACCTCATGTTGGGTATGAACCTCTTCACTCTGTCCCTCTGTGATGTAGAGCTCAGTGTAGATCCTGTTGAGGAGGGTTCCACTTCCTGTTTCATCACTTCCTTCAGTCACACGTTCACATCTCGTCTTCAGACTGATCTTATGTTCATCTAAAACCTCCTGCAGACCACCACTCACTAAAACAGAGAAAGAAGTTTGAGACAAAACAAAGAAAATGTGACAATCAGCTGATTATTTCATCAGCAATAAAAAGTGATGGATAGAAGAATATCTAGAGAAGTAAATGGACAGTCTTACTTTGTACAGTGCTGGTCTGACTGGCTGTCTGCAGTCCAGGTCTTGTTCTGGATCTTTTCCACACTGGGGACAGGAGGAGTCTCCTGATGAAGCAGACTGGTCCCAGTATGAGGTGATGCAGTGTCTGCAGAACCAGTGTCCACAGCTGGTAGAGACCGGATCCTTCAGGACGTCCTGACACAAAACACAGCAGGACGGCTGCTCCTCCACAGGAACATGACTCCTCTTCCTCTCTCTGTGAAGACATTTCTTCATCACTCAAATGATTTGTTGACTGTTGGTGACAAATATCAAGATTTGGACGACACTGTCTGGAAGCTCAGATGTTCACACAGTAAAAGTGTCGTTACTTTTCTGTTTGAATTCAGCTTTCAGTCTGTGATGAAGATGATTTGATTTCAACTCTCCTGCCGTCATGAACATTCATTAACAGCTTTTCCTGTCTGTCTGTCTCATTAAACATTCAGTCATCTGCCTGTCGTTTGTTATTAATACAAACTCAGCACTTCCTGCAGCTCTTTCACAATAAAAGTCCTCCATTAAAGAGAGCTGATGATCCTTCACTGTTTCACTTTGAGCAGCTCAGCTTGAGTTATTTAGGTTTAAACTGAGGTTAGAAGTGCTCTAAATAACTGTGGTAGACCAGCAGTGTACTGTAAGACACACAGCATGTCTGCATCATGAAGACAAATCTTTCAGTCTTCATCATCAATGCATCATCTTCATCAGGTCAGTTTACAGTAAAAACAGTCTCTTACTTTGTGTCTGAGCGTCCAGGTTCATTACTGAAGAATGGAGGTTCACCTTTGGACCGGTCACTCTTCATAGACAGACAGATGGATCCTGGAGACTCTGCTCTCCGTCTGTTGGACTGAACTCTGCAAACACCAACATGTTTTTATTCAATTGTGGAAATGTATGTGAATTAACTGTAAATTGTGGGTAACTGAAACAGACTGTATCATACAGGATAAAAAACATTCCAACAGATTTATTTGTAAGTAGAACTTTATCAAGTTTGAATTATTTTATTGAACAATATTATGTAGTCCACAGACTCAAATGTGTGTCTTCAATAGTCTCTGTGTGCTCTGGGCTCTAAAGTGTGGTCCAGGTACAGAAATCACCTGTGCAGGTAGGGGGCGTGGCCTCAATAGCCCTGCAGTAAGCAGTGTGCTATGTGCATGTGACTGAGGAAGAGCAGATATTCAAGTGTACCTGCATGAAATCTGGTTGTTTTAGTCAAGATGATGCTAAAATATATTTTCCCAACTATATTTAAGTTCACTGTTCTACAATGTTATAAATTCCTGATGATTCCCATAAATTCCAGTTAATTCCCATTGAAAGTTTCCAACCTTGAATATTACCAGAATTTTGCAACCCTAATTCATGTATATTTATTTTGGGGTGTTTTGATAATGGGATATGGGTTTGTACATAGGTGTTTATACTGTAGATATTGTATTTGTTGATTTATGTAAATATGCAAAAACTCCTGTTAATGGTCTGAACTAATTAGTCATGTGACCAATAACATTTGTATTAAAGGAAGTCAGAATGTTTGTTGGGTGGTTGAGAGTTGTGGAGAATTGGAGTTGAGTTGGAGAGCATTGGATTGTTGGATGTTGGAATTGGATGGCTTTCATTGTCGGTAAAGTGTTTAGATTTTTGTATGAGTTTTAATAAACACAATGTTCGTGGCCACCTGAAGAGTGTTTTCTTGTCAGTTTGCCTCCTGACCGCTCAGGCAACTGACAGTCCACTTACTAATGACTGAAAGCAAAGTGTTCATCAAGGTGAGCAAAGCTTTTCTACAAAATGACTTCTTCACCACATGTTGCACAGTTATGATGATGAAGTGATTTAAGATGCATCTGGTGGATCAGAGCAGCTGATCTGAGGAAGATTCTGAAAATGAACGACACGTTTGAAGCAGATTCTTTCACATTTTGAAGAGTTACAAATCTTTACAGCGACTTCAACATGAGAGCAAAAATGTCTGAATATTTTCTTCCAGGTTAAATTCTGAAATGGAGGTTCTCAGGTGTTTTACTGCAGGAATAAAATAAGATCCATCTGAGTTTGAAACAGTATCTGCACTCATAGTTCTGCATCATGAAGACAAGTCTTTGAGCAGTTTGTCTTCATCATCAATGCATCATCTTCATCAGGTCAGTTTACAGTAAAAACAGTCTCTTACTTTGTGTCTGAGCGTCCAGGTTCATCACTGAAGAATGGAGGTTCATCTTTGGACCGGTCACTCTTCATAGACAGACAGATGGATCCTGGAGACTCTGCTCTCCGTCTGTTGGACTGAACTCTGCAAACACCAACATGTTTTTATTCAGATCACATGAATCTTTGAGAAATTGTCCTCTTGGATCAGATTACAGCTTTTCTATGTGACTGACAGCTGTCACAAACACTAAGAGGAAGATGCCACAAATTTATGTTTGCAATCACATTTTAGTCGAGATTTTAAAATATGAACACAAAATCAACAGAGGGAACTGAAAATGAGTCAAATACATGAGTTAGTATCAGTTCTCTTACTTTGTGTCTGAGGGTCCAGGTTCATGTCTGAACTTTAGAGGTTCATGTTTGGACCAGTCACTCTTCATAGACAGACAGCTGGATCCTGGAGACTCTGCTCTGTCCTCCTCTTCCTCCATCTTCTGGATTTCAGTCAGTCTGAGAGGTGAAACAAGTTTCACTTGAAATCACCATTCCCTTCAAATAATGTTCAGGACATTTCAATCTGGCCGTCAATAATCTCAGAGACAAGTGAAGAAGGGCTTTCTATGCTATAAAACATTCTTTAAATATAGATATACCTGTTAGAATCTGGCTCCAAATATTCACACCTATAGTTGAACCAATCATACTGTAGGGTAGTGAAGTGTAGGGTCCTCTCATAAATCAAGAATCAAGAGAAAAATGTGACAAACAGCCAATAGAAAGCCTGTAAGAGCATTCTCAGTGCACAGGAACACCCCAACAATGAATGCAGAGCTGAACTCGCCAAGTTCAACTTTTAATTAGGATCCAAAAAGAGCCATCAAATTCTACAATCACTTATCAAAGGAAGTGAGCCCAAGTCCTCCATTACAGCTCACACACACACACACACACACACACACACACACACACACACACACACACACACACACACACGATAATATCTATTTTATTGAACTTAATGAATTGGGTTTATTTTTTCGTCTAGTTAATGAGTTGTATTATTTGTGACTCTTTGGTAATATTGATTATTTTCCAATAAAACACGACTGAACTGAATTTATAACTGCGTTGCGAGATCTCGCGAGTTGCTGCTGCTGCTGCTGAGACAGACGGGTGTCGATCAAAGTTGAATTTCTCTGATTGGTCGCTGTGAAAAATCTTTTAGTGTCACAATGTTCACAAGTTTGTTCACCGTCTCTGAAAACACGACTGAGTACGTAGACGAGGAAAAACTAGAGGCATTCACGACGACAGCTACGTATTCTCTTGCTGTTTGAAACTGCGTCACACTGACACGCTCGGCTGACGGTCACCAGTTAACACGGTCACTCGTTGAACCGAAACACCGGCGAGTCGGAGAAATCAAGTAGTTTGTGTTCAGACAATAATAAAATAATGTAATAAATCAAATGTTGGATTAACACTCACCCTGCCTCAGCCTTCACTTCTCCTCCGTCTGCTCTGTGCGCTCAAAATGGAGTCTGAACAAACACTTTCACTTTCAGGGTCCCTCCCTGTTCTACATTTACAGGAAATCACTCAGGAAGCTCTCCCTCACAGTTTGACACTTTTGAACACGTGCAGGGGACATGTCCAGTCACGGACGTAATTTGGGGGGGGGGGACACAGGAGACATGTCCCTGCACTTTTTCAAAAGGCCGTTTTGGTCCCCTGCAGCTTTTACCGTCCAAAAACAATGTTACACTTCAGTAAACAGAGACACGTCAAGCACTCGGGGCCCGTTGCACCAAAGTAGGATTAAGACATCCAGGATAAGTGACTGAGCTGAGCTCAATGAATCCAAAACAAGAGCGTCCAGGCTTGGACCCACTGGCCTTCCCTGATGACCATCTATATGAAAGGTACAGGTTTTCTGCAGATGGCATCAGGTATCTGTGCAGACTGCTGGGTCCCAGGATTAAACACCGCACAGCACGGAGCCATGCACTGAGTGTGGAGCAAATGGTTTGTGTGGCCTTTTTTCCAAGTGGAGGCTTCCTGTACTCAGTGGGGGATGCAGAACAGCTAAACAAGGCCACAATTTGCCGCACAATAAGGAGTGTGTGTCTGTCTACCAAAGCATTGTCAGATGTCTTCATCTCCTTCCCTGGCCACAGAAGACTCTGTGACATCAAAGAGGAGTTCTATAGGACTGCAGGTAAGAGCATCTACAAATTACAGGACAACTGTTAACAGTCATAGTAGGGTACTCATTACTTTGTGTTACAGGTTTCCCTAATGTCATCGGTGCACTGGACTGCACACTCATCAGGATGAAATCCCCCTCAGGTGCCCATGAGGCGGATTTTGTGAATAGGAAATCCTTTCACAGCATTAATGTTCAGGTGAACATAACTTTTTGATATTGTCAGTTAATGAACACTGTACATTGCTTGTGATGTGCATTGATTGGTTTAATAGTCCTCATCTTATGATTTCAGATGGTCTGCAATGCAATGCTGACTGTCTGATCAGCAATGTTGTGGCAAAATGGCCCGGCTCAGTCCATGACTCCAGAGTCTTTCGGACCTCTGAAATCTATCAGCGCCTATCACGAGGTGAGCCACACGAGCCCTGTTAATAACCACTTTCCATCATGGCTGTGTCAAGAATGTCACTCTGTGTATGAGGTTGTAATGATGAGATTTTGTGTTGACAGGTGAATTCTCTGGTGTGTTGCTGGGAGACAGGGGGTATGCCTGCCAGCCTTTTCTCCTGACACCATGCACAGACCCCCAGGAAGCACAGCAGGCCTACACCCATGCCCATGCCAGGACCAGAGTTGAAAGGACCTTTGGCCTCCTGAAGGCACACTTTCAGTGCCTTCACAAATGAAGGGTCAGCCCTTTGAGGGCATGTGACATTACTGTGGCTTGTGCTGTCCTCCACAATGTGGCCTGCCTGAGGAAGGAGAGGGCCCCCAGAGTGCCACCAGCCATCCTGCAGTCTTCCCTGATGACGACGGTGGTCGGCTGGTGAGGGACCAATATGTGTTAAATTATTAGTTAATATGCATGCTTTAAATTTCAGTTAAATATGTCCTGCAGTGGCAGAGGAATGTGTTTTTATTTAATTGAAATAGATTTGGCCTCTTATGATGATTGTGCTGTATACTGTGTGTATACAAGCTGCAGGGAGGCTACTGCATCCATTCATTTGATGTGTATGGATTTGTCCTGCATTTATTTCAGTGTGCAGACATGTGGGGTGTATTATATACAGACCTTTGAATGTGTATGTATCCTTGTGTTGTATAACATGCTTTGATTCTGTGCTTTCTATCTTGTAGAGTCACTGTGTGACTTCAGTTTTGAAAGGAGCTGATGGTTCACCTGTTTTGATTGATCCTTATTCAATAAAGGAACATAATGTTACACTTTGTGTATTTATATTTATATGGGATGTGTATTTTATAGACAGAGTATTGGGGCCACACTGAGGAAGGGAAAAAAGCATTCTTTTTAAAGTCCTGATACTTCTGACAATGTGATGCTGATGTGCCAAAAAATGAAGTATCTCCTTGTTTGTGAAACCTATACTGAAGTACAATTCCACGAAATGCTCCACGGCCTCATTTTAACAACTCTCCTCCTCTAAAACAACGGCTTACAATGTTATGACTTTATTCTGGTAAATTTCTGACTTTATTCTCAGTCTGTGAATTGTTTTTTCTCTGTGGCCCTGATATTTCATCTTTTTATATATAGCCTTATAGTCTGTGGGGAACTGTAAATGATCTAATGATTGCAACATCATCTAAAATCATCATTTTTTCAAAATGATTGAAATGAATGATCACAAACGTTTTTGTTTTTTTGTTTTTTTAAATGTGTTTATTAATTTTCTTCATGAACAGACATACAAAAGACAGGACCAGACAAAACAGCAAAACCACACAACTACAACAACAAGAACAAGAACAAGCTGGGAATAGCAATACAAAAACCCAAACCAATCAGTCTTGGGTAAATCTGACAGGTACATTATACAACTTAGAGTTTAATACAGTGGAAGCTAGACATGGAGAAAAAATAAATAAATAAAAATAAAAAACTAATACTGGTTTTCTTTTTTTCTTTTTAAACAAATGCTCTCGTCAGTATAGCAGAAACATTTACATTAATATAGTCAAGAAATGGTTTCCATGTTCTTTCAAAGGCATTTGTTTTGGAGTGCAGAAGACAAGTGAGAAAGTCCAGCGGTATGTATTCCATTATTGTCCTGTGCCATCCCGACACTGAGGGGCCTTATCCGTGATCCAGTGCATAAGAATATTTTTCCAGGCACAGAATGTCAGAACATTATAAGGTTCGGGAAAATCAGGGTTATCAATGATCGGGGTGAAGACTGACGTGAGCCCTGATCTGCCTTCCATATGCCGTGTGATCCTCCATGCTCTAACAGTATTAATTGTAACTGGATTGTTGCAAAGCTTTTTGATACATTTCGGTTTATCAATAAAAAGTAGATTTTTTAGAGGACAATTGGATAAGGATTTCTCAATATCAAGCCAGATTGAGGAAGCATCATCTTTGATCCAATCAGCTATATATCGTAAATGGGCACTCAATTGGTATCTCTTAATGTCTGGGAGGTCTAGCCCGCCCTTATCATTCGGTGACTGCAACACTGACAACCTGATCCGTGGTCTTTGTTTACTCCAAATAAATGAGCTAAACCACCCATTGAGTTTTTTAACTATTTTATGATTAAATAAAATGGGAATCATTTGTATTGGATAGAGCAGGCGCGGAAGAACATTCATTTCAAAAGTGAGATTCGGCCTAGCCATGATATGGGAAGGTCGTTCCATCTCTCCAGATCTTGTTTTATTTTATCAAATAGTGGGTTAAAGTTAGCTTGGAATAACTGATTAAATTTAGATGTAATATATATACCTAAGTATATGAAACCAGTGGAGGACCATTTAAATGGAAAAGGATTAGGATTATCTGGTGGATGTTTTGAATTACCTAGGGGATTTGCCTCTGATTTGGAAAAATTGACTTTATATCCAGAAAAGACAGCATACTGACCAATAATCTGGATAAGACGAGGGACTGATACCAAGGGGTTAAACATAAATAACAACACATCATCCGCATATAATGAAATTTTATGAGATTTTTCTCCCACATCCAGTCCAACCATTAATGGGTCTCGTCTAATGGCTTCTGCTAAGGGCTCAATAGCCACTGCAAATAAAAGTGGTGACAGAGGACAGCCCTGTCTGCTGCCCCTCTGGACTACAAAATTTGTGGACCTAAGTCCGTTGGTTAGAACTGCAGCCACTGGTTCTGTATATAGGACCTTCACCCATCTAACAAAGTTATCACCTAAGCCAAACCGATCAAGCGTAAAAAATAAATAAGACCATTCAACACGGTCAAAAGCTTTTTCCGCATCCAGGGAAATCACAAGACCATCTATTTCCTGCTGTTCAGACAACTGGATAATATTTAGCAGCCTTCTGATGTTGTTATAGGAATTGCGGCCCTTAATAAAGCCAGTTTGATCCTCCTCACTATAAATGGTAGAAGGCCTTCCAGACGTCTTGCCAAGATTTTGGAAAGGATTTTTAAATCCACATTCAGCAGCGAGATTGGTCTGTATGAGGCGCAATCCTCAGGGCATTTCCCTTTTTTGAGAATCAGTGAAATATTAGCTTCCCTTAGTGATGGTGGGAGAGTGCCACATTCAAAACAATGATTAAACATATTTATCATAGGTTCTAATAAGATGTTTTGAAATTCTTTATAGAATTCACTACCAAGACCATCACTGCCTGGTGCTTTGCCTGACCGGAGAAGTTGAATGGCCTCACGCAGTTCAGCCGTTGAGATCGGGGCATTTAATTTAGATTTCTGATCTTGTGATATGGTTGGGAGATCAAGTTCAGAGAAGAAAGCTTTCATTAATTCATTAATTATCATCTCATTAATTATTTTAGAGTCAGAGGAGCAAGTCCCTGACTCGTCTAAAGTTGCCTCAATAATTTGAGAGGCCCTACGCTTTTGGTAGCAGTATAGGATATGATCAACCCCCTGGCATAAGCCTTGGAGGTCTCCCAGAGCAGGGATGAGTTGGTAGTTGAAGGAGAGTTGGTGGTGAGAAAATGCCTGAATTCTGTATCGAAATATGATATGAATTTGTGATCTTTTAAAATCGAGGTATCCATTCTCCAACTTGCGGGCTTCTTAGAGAGGTTTTTAACTGTAACATTCATATAAACTGCTGCATGATCTGATATTATGATGTTTCCAATTGAACAGGAGACAACAGATTCCATAAGCTGTTTTGGGGCAAAGAAGTAATCAATTCTTGTGTAACAATTGTGAGGATTAGAAAAGAAGGTGAAGTCCTTATCTGCGGGGTGAAGTGTCCTATAAACATCCACATATCCCAAGTCCTCGCACAGACCAACGATTTGTTTTGACTGTTTTGATAGAGCTAAAGCACCTAGAGGAAACCTGTCCATCAACGGATTCATAAGGCAATTAAAGCCACCTCCTACAATAGTATTTTCCTTGGCAAGCTCAGATAGCTTGGCAAAAGCCTCCAACAAAAAGTTAAGGGGATGACATGGAGGGCAGTAAACATTTAAGAGAGCAAAGTCCTCCCCATATAAGGAGGCTGAAATAAGTACAAACCGTCCATATTTATCTTTAATACATTTTGACACTTTAACTGGTAAATTTTTCCTAATGAGTATTGCCACCCCTCTGCTTTTGGTGGTGAAAGATGAGAAATAGACTTGATCAAAGCCACACTGTTGCAGTTTTAGATGTTCCTCATTATTCAGATGTGTTTCTTGCAACACAGCAATATCAATCTTTTCTTTTTTTTTAAAGATGACAATATTTTTTTCCTTTTAATGGGAGAGTGGCTTCCCTTAATATTCCAAGTGCACAGCTTCAATGTGTCACAGGTCATAGCATTTCTTACTGACAGTATTGAAGCTCCCAAATGTATTATGATCTCCATGTAGTTTCTGCACCTGACTGAAACCCAGCTGAAAAACACAAAACAAACAGCACAGATTGCAAATAACAGACGTGCCACAGCACTGTGAAAGGAACCTTCCCCACTCGTTAACCAGGGGATTACCATGACCTTCTCCGTTACTGGACTCTAACTCGGTCAACTTCTCTTACAGCTCCAAACTCAAATAGCACCACCTGAGTGATAATATCCGCCCTTACACAAGGATGGGCAGGCCAAAATAAAAAAGGTTCCCATCCCGCCACAGAAATAAATTAGAGTACTCTCTGTGATATTGGTTTATGCACCATAAATACAGGACGGTAGGGCAAAGATTATCCTTTGAAACTGCTCGATTTTAGCTTTGTGAGCTATCATTATTAATCACATAAGGTAAATATATGATCCACCCACGAAAAACAACGTTCAAAACAACTTTTTTTTTTTTTTTCCTTCCCCATAAATATAAACAGATCGGCTGGTGAATCACGTGTAGTTTATCTGAGACTGTCAACAAAAGCCACTGCTTTAGCGGGAGAGTCGAAGCTTCTGGCCTCTCCACCGTGGATTATTTCCAGCGTGGCCGGGTAGAGCATCATGTACTTGGCCCCAGCGTCCCGCAGACATTTCTTCACCTCATCAAATCCTTTTCTTTTGCGCAGCACCGCGGCTGACAGATCCTGGAAGAACATGATGGTGGAGTCCTTGTACTTCACGGTCCCGCTGCGTCTTGCGGCGTCCAACACCCTCTGTTTGTCGGTGAAGTTGTGAAATCTGATCAGGACGGGACGCGGTCGCTGGTTCGGTCCGGGCTTGGGCGCTAGGGTGCGGTGAGCTCTTTCGATTTTGACGCGGCCAGCTTTCGCCTCCAGCCCGAGCAGGTCGGGTATCCAGCTCTCGAAAAACTTTGTTGGGTTACTCCCCTCCGCGTCTTCTGGTAGACCAATAACCCGGACATTTTTCCTCTGCCTCTATTTTCGAGGTCGTCCATATGCTCAGCCATGCTTTGTATTTGGTTTTCAAGCGCTTGAACCCGCGTCCACCGTCTCACAGGTGTGCTCAGTGGCGGCAATCCTATTCTCCGCCTCGGTGGTTCTCTCCTCGATCTCTTTCAGCTGCTGGGCGTGGGCCTGTAGCGTTTGGGATAACGGCCCGAGCTTTTCATCAATCACTCTGGTTATGTTTGCCGTTATTTCTTGAATAGTTTGACGAAAAGGAGCGTCGAGGACAACCTCGGGGTTAGCTTGTAGCTGTTGTTGCTCTTCCTCCTCTGGTGGAGAGTCAGACATGCTAGCAGTAGCTTCTCGCCTGCTCGTCTTGGTCGGATTTCGGTTTTCTTTTGGTGGCCTCTTGTCTCGGCGTCTCAAGAAGTAGTCATCAATGCTCATGCTAAAAAGCACGACGTCGAGGTTATAGCAAATTTCGAGTCGGGCAGAGTTCTGTATGAAATATCAATGTGATGGTGTGGAGCTCAGAAAAAGTCAGCCACCCTCTACGCCGCCATCTTGGATTCCTCGATCACAAACGTTTAAATAATGACAGTGGGTCTAGTTATGTGATAACAATGTGTAGTGGGCAGTGGAATAACTATTGGTTTCCGTTTGTGGTGACTGCTGATCCTGATCCTGGAACTTAGCCTGGTCTGGAGCAGGCTAGCTCCACAGAAGAAATCTCCATGGTAACTTATACCATCACATATCCTGCTGCCCCCTGTCCCGCTTTTGTGCAACCGGATCACGGATAAGTTGAGCCAGGATAGCCAAGATATCGGCTTAATCCCTTATCCTAGTTTTGTGCAACGGCCCGGTTTATGCATTTTCAAAATAAAAGTCAGAGTCAGAATCAGAAAAAGGGTTAAAAGGGTACACGCAGTCAGTTACCATAGTAACCACTATATAGTGACGTCACGTCATAGAATTTAGAGCATAGAAATGTTTTAACCTTTTACACATCACTAATTGTGTATTTTAAACTAACACACTCTAAGCCTTACATGAATTATAATGCAATGATCATCATTCATTTTGAACTGTTTTAACTTAAATTATTATTGCTTAACTGGCCCTTACAGTATTCAAAGCAAAGTAGTCATTGTGCAGATGTCAGCAGTATTTTAATGCTGTAGTTGATTCAGGTGGGTGGAGATCATTGAAATACTTCACATGTTCTTGGGTTGTGTAATCTGTAAAAATACTTCAGATTTTATTTGTTGGTCTCATGTGTTGTTTGTAAAATCTGAACCTGCAGAGTAACTAGAAGGATAACAGCTGTCAGGTTCATGTAGCGCAGTAAAAAGTCCAATACTTCAAATGTAGTGAAGTACAAGTACATAGAAAATGCACTAAAGTGCAGTACTGGAGTAAATGTACAAAGTGACTTTGTGTCTGACAGTGGAGCTGATCTCAGAGCAGTTCAGACTGCAGCGCTGACAGTCATCTCCACTTGTTGTGATTCCTCCGTCAGTCTCTGCTGGATGAAGCTCTCCTCTCACTCCACCTCCCAGTATCATGGCCCAGTCAGAGCTGATGCTGCTGCTTCAACCTCTCTGGATCATCAGGACTCAGCTCATCCTCTCTCACTACAACCATCACTCCCACCTGATGAGAGAAGCAGACAGACAACAGAAGTCATGAATCAGTGTTTACAGAGACTCCCTTCATCAGCTGTCAGTCAGTGATGCAGCACATCCAGTATAAAGACCAGCAGGACTTCAGTCCTGTTCAGACACAAGTGGAGCGGCTGTGTAGCGTAGCCAGCTTCCTGTCAGCTCTCATGTTAACGTGTTGGAGTGAAGCTCACAGACCTGCATCAAGTCTGCTGACTCTGCACATTTCACTCAAGTACACAGTGGAAATAAAGTGCTGACAGTCCCTGAACGCATCATCAGTGCAGAAACAGAGAGACACTCACTGCTCACTTTCATTTTCAGCTGTGGGTACTGGACTTCAGCAGAGGTTCTGCTCTGTACAAAGACCACATGGTCACTAAATGTAATGATGGTTCTTTGCAGGCTTCAGTCAGACTGATCTGAGAGCTGTGACAAAGATGACCTGATCAGTTCTTTAGTGTTGGAATGAGAGAACAAACACTTTGAGATCAGATCTGATGAATGAGGACCACTGTCTCTGTACATCTTGTAATGCTGTCAGCTGGAATCAGCTTTATTTCCTGTAGACATGAACACAACAACAACAGTCGTCTTCACATCAACCAAAAACACATGATCACAACGAGCTTCTGGCTCATCTGATTGGCTGACTGTTCTCTCTCTCTCTGTCTTTCTGTCCAATCCTGAAGCCTGTCACCGTTCTCCTCTCACAGCTTCACTGAGAAAGCAGCCGCTGAGAAGGTCGGAGGTTTACAGGAAATACTGGATCTGTGCTTTGATACTAACTGTGTTTAGTACAATACTGCTGAGACCAACATGGACTGACTGCGACCCTCTACTGACCTCAGAGTCTGCAGACTGCAGTGTGGACTCTCCACAAGATCAGACAGAGGCTTCACTCCTGAATCCTGCAGGTTGTTGTACTCAGGTCCAGCTGTGTCAGATGGGAGGGTTGGACTTCAGAGCTGAGGCCAGAGAAGCACAGCTGATCTCTGACAACCAGCAGTCCTCCAATCTGAATAAAGAATAAATGATGTTGATAAAAATCCATTTATAATCCAATCAGATGTGTTCAGGTTTGAAATGTGCAGCTCAACATTACTATGTCCTAATCAATGAGCTTTTCTCTAACATGAGTAGAGTGACTTTGTCATTGTGTTATTGTGGATCATCATAATGTCAGCCTTCTACAGACATCATCCAAACGTCAGCACAACATTCAGACAACCATTCATGTCAACACACATTAATAACATGCTGCTGATCTGTGTGTGTGTGTGTGTGTGTGTGTAAATCAACAGAAACCAAAAAAAAATATTTCTACTTCAACAAGTAAACTTGATCATTTCAAACAAATCTGAGTTCAGAGGATCTTCTGTATACAGATGTGACCATTTACCAACAATTCTAAACATTCATTGACTTTAACCACTAACAGAGGACATTTTCTACAGTTTCTTTAAGAAACACAAGTCTTTGTGACTGCAGACTAAATTTAATACAACAAACATGAAAATATGAACAAAAGGACATTTACAACTTTATGGATGTAAGTTATGTCGAACATAAATTAGCTTCAATTGTTAATTAAACATCAGATCTACAATAGTAACAGAGAGTCAGTGAACTGACCTCAGAGTCTTCAGTCTGCAGTGTGGACTCTCCAGAAAATCACACAGCAGCTTCACTCCTGAATCCTGCAGCTCGTTGTAGCTCAGGTCCAGCTCTGTCAGATGGGAGGGGTTGGACTTCAGAGCTGAGGCCAGAGAAGCACAGCTGATCTCTGACAAACTGCAGCTCTCCAATCTGAATAAAGAATAAATGATGTTGATAAAAATCCATTTATAATCCAATCAGATGTGTTCAGGTTTGAAATGTGCAGCTCAACATTACTATGTCCTAATCAATGAGCTTTTCTCTAACATGAGTAGAGTGACTTTGTCATTGTGTTATTGTGGATCATCATAATGTCAGCCTTCTACAGACATCATCCAAACGTCAGCACAACATTCAGACAACCATTCAGTGTGTGTGTGTGTGTGTGTGTGTGTGTGTGTTCTGAAGGATCAATATCAATGATCAGACATGATTTGTTTTATTTATGTTGCTATGGCGTCGTCTGGTTGGCAGCCAGTTCCAGTAGCTCTGAACACTTCTCTGTGTTTTTTAGTATTTTTAGTACTTTGTTCATGTTTTTTCTGCACTCATCTGCAGACATTTTGTGATCAAGCGTTTACTTTGAACTGTGGAGATAAATGTTTTTGTCTTTCTGCTGTATGGACTCCTTCATGAATACATCAGGTGACCCATTCAAAAAAAGCCCTCTTGTTTACACTCCAGAACAGCTGTTAGCACTAGGTAGTGCTAGCATACCGTCTGTGGAAAGGCCGGTGATCCCTGCAGAACTGAGAAGAAGCAGATGAGGATGCAGAGCTGGATCTAAGCACCAGGAGCAGAAAAGGCCATACAGACCATCCGTACCGTCTGTTATCATGGGAATGGAAGATCTCTCCCAATAAGATGGAGCAGCTAACGACTACGGCCCTAACCAGGCTACAGAGGGAGTATGGAGAGCATCATGGCTGAATGAACTCGCTGTGGATTCGCTGCTGACTTTGGATGGCTTTCAACTTGTGAGAGAGGATAGGAGAGCAAAGGCTGAAGTGTCGGTGGCCTGTGAGCATGGAGGAGGTGGGAGAGAGGAGGATGCTGGCAAAACTGACATCCATCATGAGCGGCTCCTCTCACCTCCTGCATGAGACTGTGGTGGGCTTAAGTAGCTCCTTCAGCAACAGACTGATACTCCCACCATGTAAGAAGGAGATCTACCACAGCTCCTTCATTCCAGCAGCTGTCAGACTCTTCAGCACCAGCATGACTTCATGACTTTTTAGATTTCTTACTTGTGAATAATTTATTATCAACATTGTGTATATGAGCTACTGTGACAAGTGAATTTCCCCAGTGTGGGATCATTAAAGTCTATCTGATCTGATCTGATCTGTGAAAACACTTTGAAATCAACAGAAACCAAAGAAATATTTCTACTTCAACAAGTAAACTTGATCATTTCAAACAAATCTGAGTTCAGAGGATCTTCTGTATACAGATGTGACCATTTACCAACAATTCTAAACATTCATTGACTTTAACCACTAACAGAGGACATTTTCTACAGTTTCTTTAAGAAACACAAGTCTTTGTGACTGCAGACTAAATTTAATACAACAAACATGAAAATATGAACAAAAGGACATTTACAACTTTATGGATGTAAGTTATGTCTGAACATAAATTAGCTTCAATTGTTAATTAAACATCAGATCTACAATAGTAACAGAGAGTCAGTGAACTGACCTCAGAGTCTTCAGTCTGCAGTGTGGACTCTCCAGAAAATCACACAGCAGCTTCACTCCTGAATCCTGCAGGTTGTTGTAGCTCAGGTCCAGCTCTGTCAGATGGGAGGGGTTGGACTTCAGAGCTGAGGCCAGAGAAGCACAGCTGATCTCTGACAAACTGCAGCGCTCCAATCTGAATAAAGAATAAATGATGTTGATAAAAATCCATTTATAATCCAATCAGATGTGTTCAGGTTTGAAATGTGCAGCTCAACATTACTATGTCCTAATCAATGAGCTTTTCTCTAAAATGAGCAGAGTGACTTTGTCATTGTGTTATTGTGGATCATCATAATGTCAGCCTTCTACAGACATCATCCAAACGTCAGCACAACATTCAGACAACCATTCACGTCAACACACATTAATAACATGCTGCTGATCTCAGTCAGGTCTGGAATAATCATCCAATCAGACATTTCTTCTGTTTCTTCTCATTTATAACAATTTCATGAAAAATACTGAGACAGATGTTTTCTACAGAACTCCAAAATGGCCGACATGAAATAAATAAATCCGACTTCATGAAATAAATAATAACTGAAGTCCAGACAAACCTCGTTAACACGTGTCCCTGCACTTGTGATGCTCTCATTTCACAGCACAGATTTAGACTATCCTCATCACCACTGTCATCTCCATCAGCACACAGCTGACTGACTGTGAGCTTCATCCTCAATCATCTTTAGAACTGGATCAAATGTGCAAAGTGACATGAATGTTGTCTTCCTCTGAAATGTAACCTTGGACCTCTCTGTATAAATATAGTGGATTATTTAAGCTCCTGTTTACTGGCTGAGTCACAAAGGGACATCAATTCCTGAATGGAAGCATCGTTACATGTTGAAGTGATCAGACACGATACTTCAAACACTGTGTGTGTGTGTGTGTGTGTGTGTGTGTGTGTTAGTTCTGTATAAAAAGACATTTTTCCTGAGAATGTGTTGTTCTTTTCATGTTTCATGTAGAGATGTCTCACATGAAACAAAAATAAATATTGGTTTCATGGCAGCACATTAAATCTTAATAACATGAATCCAGTTTGAGTCCAGACTCAATTCAAACTGTTCACACTGACAAACTTTAAAAAGAGCTGTTGTGATTTGTGCTCAGACAAACACAGAAAACAAGAAGACTGAAAGAAATGTCAAACTTCTGATCTGGATTTAAATTTGGTAGATATACACTGTACAAGAGCAGAACACATGAACTGACCTCAGAGTCTGCAGTCTACAGTTTGGACTCTCCAGTCCAGCAGACAGCTTCACTCCTGAACCTTTCAGGTCGTTGTCACTCAGGTCCAGGTGTGTCAGATGGGGGTTGGACTTCAGAGCTGAGGCCACGACTTCACAGTGAGTCTCTGAGAGTCCACAGCGAAAAGTCTGTGATGACAGAGAATATAAAAGTTAAAGTCAAATAAAATCTGACATTTTATTCTAAAAATGGACTCTGTGCATTTCAGTTGTTCAGTCTGAGCTGGTCAGCCATTGATCACAAGGTTTGTAGACAAACAGTCCCACATCATTTCCTGTTTGACAAAATGTAAGAATCTGCTGCTTTTATCTATTTCATCTCATCTTAAATTCAATGTTTTCAGGGTTTTAGACTGGTCGGAGAAAAGAAGCCTCCAAGACATAACAGATCGCTAACCGTCGACGTTCCATGAACATAAACAGACAACAGTGTCTCCAGACTAGAATGTGCTGACAGTAACACTAACATGGGTAAATACATTCTCTGTGACTAGTTCTGGGCGTATAGTATGTGTGGTGTTATCTGTAGGGTTTAAAGTCTGACCACCAGCATGAGTTGGCCAGAATAGAGAGCGACTCATATGCATACCTGATTGTATGTGAGGATGTCTCTGATTCTCCTTGATCAAGCTTCAATAAATATTACAGCAGAAGACATCAGAGGCTCCTGAACACTTTCTTCCCTCCTGACCTGGTGCCATTGATTTCAGGAATTTCTCCACAACACCAACCAGTTGATCAAAGAAATGAAACCTAAATTTATTGAACTCTAAGTCTTATTTTTAACTCCTTCACTTCTATTTATTTGGTCCTGGCACATATTTAATCAATGATCTATTTCCCCACATCATTTCTCATGTTCCTCTTCACATTTCATCAGACTGTGTGACGCTGAACTGAAAACACTGATAGTTAAACACTTTGAGCAGCAGCCATTTCAGCAGCTACCTCACTGAAGCTAACCTTTGTGATCAAACTACAGCAGCCAGTGCTCTTCATCTCCATCATCCAGATACTCACTACATTACAGATTATCACACTTACAGTAACGTAAGGAGCTGTTGTCAACTCGAGTAACATCTTTACTTCACCTGTCTTTAACCCTGAAATACCAAATACTAGCAGAGACAAGAGGGAAAGAGAGAGCTTCCTTACTGTTTAGAAATCAAACTCATCTCTCATGGAGCAAAACATGAAAAGAATTCATTGTTGGGAACTAAACCATTTAAAGTGGCTCCGTTCATTGAATGAGGATGAAGAGGGGGATGTTCTGTTGGCTCTTCAAGAGGGAGGATGGCCTCCACTCACATCCTCTCCAATCAAACAAGAATTATAGAGATTGTATAAAGTGTGAAAATGGACAGAACAGTCCTTCATATGAAACAGCTCAGAAACTGCTGAGAAACAAACATCATATCAAGAAGTGCATGAAAACTGGAATGAACAAACTTCAAGTGATGTTAGCTGCAGCAGATCACAGATATTACGTGTGTGTGTGTGTGTGTGAGAAGAACAGTGAACAGACACACTATAGAAACACAGTGCACACACTGTATACACTGTAAAAATAAAGACTGTTGTGATAAAATGATGACTGTCAAACATTTTCAGCACAAACTCTTCAGTCCTCCAGTTTTTCTGCTGGATTTGTGTGGAGCCTCCATCAGCCAAACAAAGACAGTTAGAAGATGACAGAAGATACTTGTGTTCACTGACTTGATAGCAATAAACACAAAAATGATTTTTGTAGACGTTTGTAGTTGAACACATCTAGAATTATTTCAATCAGCAGCTTTAATACTAGTTTAAGAAAACTTTCAGAGTGTGAAGTTTGATATTGTGCATGTGTGTAAAGTGTGTGTCTTTACTCTAATACTGATGGCTTCAGCTCTACGTTGCTTTATAATGTTGATAATCACATCTGGACTTACTCAGCCTTTCTGCAGTTCCTCACAGCTGGAATCAGTCTCCGTCGTCCCTCCCATGACGTGTTGTACTTCTTCAGGTCCAACTCATCCAAAACCTCCTCTGACATCTGCAGCATGTAGGCCAGAGCTGAGCAGTGGATCTCAGAGAGTCTCTCTGATCTGTTCTCTGACTTCAGGAACTCTTGGATCTCCTGATGGACTGAGTCATCGTTCATCTCCATCAGACAGTGGAAGATGTTGATGCTTCTGTCAGGAGAGATACCATCACTCTTCATCTCCTTCAGGTTGTTGATGGCTCTCTGGATGCTCCTTGAACTGGTCTTTCTCTGACCCAGCAGGCCTCCTAAGAGTCTCTGGTTGGACTTCAGAGAGAGGCCATGAAGGAAGCGAACAAACAGGTCCAGGTGACCATTTTTACTTTGAAGGGATTTCTCCATGACCTTCTTCAGGAAGACATCCAGGGTGGAGTAATCCTCCTTCTCTGTCAGGAAGTCCTTCAGTACCTCTGTCTTCTTGTTGGTGTAACAGTGGAACAGGTAGACTGCAGCCAGAAACTCCTGAGCGCTCAGATGAACAAAGCAGTAGACTGTTTTCTGGAAGATCACACTCTCTCTTTGAAGATCTGTGTACAAACTCCTGAGTACACCGAGGCCTCTGTGACATCCAGACCACACTGCTCCAGGTCTTCTTGGTAGAACATGATGTTTCCTTTCTCCAGCTGTTCAAACGCCAGCCTCCCAGCTTCAGAAGAACTTCCCTGTCAGCCTCCGTCAGCTCCTGTGGACTCTTCTTATTGTACTTCTTCTTCTTCCTCTTTGTCTGAACCAGCAGGAAGTGTGAGTACAGGTCAGTCAGGGTCTTGGGCAGCTCTCCTCTCTGGTCTGTGGTCAACATGTGGTCCAGAACTGTAGCAGTGATCCAGCAGAAGACTGGGATCAGACACATGATGTGGAGGCTCATGGAGGTCTTGATGTGTGAGATGATTCTGCTGGACAGATCTTCATCACTGACTCTCCTCCTGAAGTACTCCTCCTTCTGAGCGTCAGTGAAGCCTCGTACTTCTGTTACCCTGTCAACACATGAAGGAGGGATCTGATTGGCTGCTGCAGGTCTGGAAGTTATCCAGATGAGAGCCGAGGAAGCAGATTCCCTTGATGAGGCTTGTCAACAGCACGCTGACTGATGACTCCTGTGTGACATCAGACACGACCTCTTTGTTGTTGAAATCCAGTGAAAGTCTGCTTTCATCCAGGCCGTCAAAGATGAACAGAAGTTTACAGACAGCGAGCTTCTCTGCTGTGACCTTCTGTAATGTTGGATGGAAAACATGGAGCAGCGTGAGAAGACTGAACCGCTCATCTTTGATCAAGTTCAGCTCCTGAACGAGCAGAACCACCAGACTGACATCTTGGTTCTCCGAGCCCTCTGCCCAGTCCAGAGTGAACTTCAGCACTGAGAAGGTTTTTCCAACGCCAGCGACGCCGTTGGTCAGAACGACTCTGATGTGTCTCTGTTGGTCAGGTAAGGCTTTAAAGATGTCGTGGCATTTGATCGGAGTGTCATGGAGGGTCTCCTTCTTCTTGGAAGCTGTCTCAAGCTGCCTCACCTCATGTTGGGTATTAACCTCTTCACTCTGTCCCTCTGTGATGTAGAGCTCAGTGTAGATCCTGTTGAGGAGGGTTCCACTTCCTGTTTCATCACTTCCTTCAGTCACACGTTCACATCTCGTCTTCAGACTGATCTTATGTTCATCTAAAACCTCCTGCAGACCACCACTCACTAAAACAGAGAAAGAAGTTTGAGACAAAACAAAGAAAATGTGACAATCAGCTGATTATTTCATCAGCAATAAAAAGTGATGGATAGAAGAATATCTAGAGAAGTAAATGGACAGTCTTACTTTGTACAGTGCTGGTCTGACTGGCTGTCTGCAGTCCAGGTCTTGTTCTGGATCTTTCTCACACTGGGGACAGGAGGAGTCTCCTGATGAAGCAGACTGGTCCCAGTATGAGGTGATGCAGTGTCTGCAGAACCAGTGTCCACAGCTGGTAGAGACCGATCCTTCAGGACGTCCTGACACAAAACACAGCAGGATGGCTGCTCCTCCACAGGAACATGACTCCTCTTCCTCTCTGTGAAGACATTTCTTCATCACTCAAATGATTTGTTGACTGTTGGTGACAAATATCAAGATTTGACGACACTGTCTGGAAGCTCAGATGTTCACACAGTAAAGTGTCGTTACTTTTCTGTTTGAATTCAGCTTTCAGTCTGTGATGAAGATGATTTGATTTCAACTCTCCTGCCGTCATGAACATTCATTAACAGCTTTTCCTGTCTGTCTGTCTCATTAAACATTCAGTCATCTGCCTGTCGTTTGTTATTCATACAAACTCAGCACTTCCTGCAGCTCTTTCACAATAAAGTCCTCCATTAAAGAGAGCTGATGATCCTTCACTGTTTCACTTTGAGCAGCTCAGCTTGAGTTATTTAGGTTTTAACTGAGGTTAGAAGTGCTCTAAATAACTGTGGTAGACCAGCAGTGTACTGTAAGACACACAGCATGTCTGCATCATGAAGACAAATCTTTCAGTCTTCATCATCAATGCATCATCTTCATCAGGTCAGTTTACAGTAAAAACAGTCTCTTACTTTGTGTCTGAGGGTCCAGGTTCATTACTGAAGGATGGCATATCATCTTTGGACCGGTCACTCTTCATAGACAGACAGATGGATCCTGGAGACTCTGCTCTCCGTCTGTTGGACTGAACTCTGCAAACACCAACATGTTTTTATTCAATTGTGGAAATGTATGTGAACTAACTGTAAATTGTGGGTAACTGAAACAGACTGTATCATACAGGATAAAAAACATTCCAACAGATTTATTTGTAAGTAGAACTTTATCAAGTTTGAATTATTTTATTGAACAATATTATGTAGTCCACAGACTCAAATGTGTGTCTTCAATAGTCTCTGTGTGCTCTGGGCTCTAAAGTGTGGTCCAGGTACAGAAATCACCTGTGCAGGTAGGGGGCGTGGCCTCAGTAGCCCTGCAGTAAGCAGTGTGCTATGTGCATGTGACTGAGGAAGAGCAGATATTCAAGTGTACCTGCATGAAATCTGGTTGTTTTAGTCAAGATGATGCTAAAATATATTTTCCCAACTATATTTAAGTTCACTGTTCTACAATTTTATAAATTCCTGATGATTCCATAAATTCCAGTTAATTCCCATTGAAAGTTTCCAACCTTGAATGTTCCCAGAATTTTGCAACCCTAATTGTGTATATTTATTTTCAGGTGTTTTGATAATGGGATATGGGTTTGTACATAGGTGTTTATACTGTAGATATTGTATTTGTTGATTTATGTAAATATGCAAAAACTCCTGTTAATGGTCTGAACTAATTAGTCATGTGACCAATAACATTTGTATTAAAGGAAGTCAGAATGTTTGTTGGGTGGTTGAGAGTTGTGAGAATTGGAGTTGAGTTGAGAGCATTGGATTGTTGGATGTTGGAATTGGATGGCTTTCATTGTCGGTAAAGTGTTTAGATTTTTGTATGAGTTTTAATAAACACAATGTTGTGGCCACCTGAAGAGTGTTTTCTTGTCAGTTTGCCTCCTGACCGCTCAGGCAACTGACAGTCCACTTACTAATGACTGAAAGCAAAGTGTTCATCAAGGTGAGCAAAGCTTTTCTACAAAATGACTTCTTCACCACATGTTGCACAGTTATGATGATGAAGTGATTTAAGATGCATCTGGTGGATCAGAGCAGCTGATCTGAGGAAGATTCTGAAAATGAGCGACACGTTTGAAGCAGATTCTTTCACATTTTGAAGAGTTACAAATCTTTACAGCGACTTCAACATGAGAGCAAAAATGTCTGAATATTTTCTTCCAGGTTAAATTCTGAAATGGAGGTTCTCAGGTGTTTTACTGCAGGAATAAAATAAGATCCATCTGAGTTTGAAACAGTATCTGCACTCATAGTTCTGCATCATGAAGACAAGTCTTTGAGCAGTTTGTCTTCATCATCAATGCATCATCTTCATCAGGTCAGTTTACAGTAAAAACAGTCTCTTACTTTGTGTCTGAGCGTCCAGGTTCATTACTGAAGGATGGCATATCATCTTTGGACCGGTCACTCTTCATAGACAGACAGATGGATCCTGGAGACTCTGCTCTCCGTCTGTTGGACTGAACTCTGCAAACACCAACATGTTTTTATTCAGATCACATGAATCTTTGAGAAATTGTCCTCTTGGATCAGATTACAGCTTTTCTATGTGACTGACAGCTGTCACAGACACTAAGAGGAAGATGCCACAAATTTATGTTTGCAATCACATTTTAGTCGAGATTTTAAAATATGAACACAAAATCAACAGAGGGAACTGAAAATGAGTCAAATACATGAGTTAGTATCAGTTCTCTTACTTTGTGTCTGAGCGTCCAGGTTCATTACTGAAGGATGGCATATCATCTTTGGACCGGTCACTCTTCATAGACAGACAGATGGATCCTGGAGACTCTGCTCTGTCCTCCTCTTCCTCCATCTTCTGGACTTCAGTCAGTCTGAGAGGTGAAACAAGTTTCACTTGAAATCACCATTCCCTTCAAATGATGTTCAGGACATTTCAATCTGGCCGTCAATAATCTCAGAGACAAGTGAAGAAGGGCTTTCTATGCTATAAAACATTCTTTAAATACAGATATACCTGTTAGAATCTGGCTCCAAATATTCACATCTATAGTTGAACCAATCATACTGTAGGGTAGTGAAGTGTAGGGTCCTCTCATAAATCAAGAATCAAGAGAAAATGTGACAAACAGCCAATAGAAAGCCTGTAAGAGCATTCTCAGTGCACAGGAACACCCCAACAATGAATGCAGAGCTGAACTCGCCAAGTTCAACGTTTAATTAGGATCCAAAAAAGAGCCATCAAATTCTACAATCACTTATCAAAGGAAGTGAGCCCAAGTCCTCCATTACAGCTCACACACACACACACACACACACACACACACACACGATAATATCTATTTTATTGAACTTAATGAATTGGGTTTTATTTTCTCATCTCGTTAATGAGTTGTATTATTTGTGACTCTTTGGTAATATTGATTATTTTCCAATAAAACACGACTGAGTACGTAGACGAGGAAAAACTAGAGGCATTCACGACGACAGCTACGTATTCTCTTGCTGTTTGAAACTGCGTCACACTGACACGCTCGGCTGACGGTCACCAGTTAACACGGTCACTCGTTGAACCGAAACACCGGCGAGTCAGAGAAATCAAGTAGTTTGTGTTCAGACAATAATAAAATAATGTAATAAATCAAATGTTGGATTAACACTCACCCTGCCTCAGCCTTCACTTCTCCTCCGTCTGCTCTGTGCGCTCAAAATGGAGTCTGAACAAACACTTTCACTTTCAGGGTCCCTCCCTGTTCTACATTTACAGGAAATCACTCAGGAAGCTCTCCCTCACAGTTTGACACTTTTGAACACGTGCAGGGGACATGTCCAGTCACGGACGTAATTTGGGGGGGGGGGACACAGGAGACATGTCCCCTGCACTTTTTCAAAGGCCGTTTTGGTCCCCTGCAGCTTTTACCGTCCAAAAACAATGTTACACTTCAGTAAACAGAGACACGTCAAGCACTCGGGGCCCGTTGCACCAAAGTAGGATTAAGACATCCAGGATAAGTGACTGAGCTGAGCTCAATGAATCCAAAACAAGTTGTTTTGATTTATCCTTATTCAATAAAGGAACATAATGTTACACTTTGTGTATTTATATTTATATGGGATGTGTATTTTATAGACAGAGTATTGGGGCCACACTGAGGAAGGGAAAAAAGCATTCTTTTTAAAGTCCTGATACTTCTGACAATGTGATGCTGATGTGCCAAAAGATGAAGTATCTCCTTGTTTGTGAAACCTATACTGAAGTACAATTCCACGAAATGCTCCACGGCCTCATTTTAACAACTCTCCTCCTCTAAAACAACGGCTTACAATGTTATGACTTTATTCTGGTAAATTTATGACTTTATTCTCAGTCTGTGAATTGTTTTTTCTCTGTGGCCCTGATATTCCATCTTTTTATATATAGCCTTATAGTCTGTGGGGAACTGTAAATGATCTAATGATTGCAACATCATCTAAAATCATCATTTATCCAAAATGATTGAAATGAATGATCACAAGCGTTTAAATAATGACAGTGGGTCTAGTTATGTGATAACAATGTGTAGTGGGCAGTGGAATAACTATTGGTTTCCGTTTGTGGTGACTGCTGATCCTGATCCTGGAACTTAGCCTGGTCTGGAGCAGGCTAGCTCCACAGAAGAAATCTCCATGGTAACTTATACCATCACATATCCTGCTGCCCCCTGTCCCGCTTTTGTGCAACCGGATCACGGATAAGTTGAGCCAGGATAGCCAAGATATCCCGGCTTAATCCCTTATCCTAGTTTTATTATCACTATAATAATAATAATAATAATTGTTAGAATTATTATTAAGCCACAAAATAAAAAAATGCCGCTTTCTTTGACATATTATACCGCCTGACGTCATCGGGCCTCCTGTGACGTAACATCCGCTTCCACCGTTTGCATCTCGCGCACAGACAGACCGTTTGTTTGTTCGGGAGCAGCCCGCGAGCCAGTTATCAGGTAACCGGATCATTTAACGGCAGTCAGAGGTTTACAGTTAACGTTAACGTGACGCACCTTTGACGTCTGTTATTGTCTCACCTGTTGGTGACGTAGTCTGCGTCCGTGTCGGTGTGTGAAGCCTCACAGGGCTAACGTTAGCCTGTTAGCATGCTAACATAAGCCGTAGCATTGTCTGGATGTTTCTTTAACGTTTGCTGACGTCACTTCTCTTCAATTAACTGCTGTGTGTTAATTAGATGCACGTGAGGAGGAGAGGTGAAATGAAACGAGCAGGCGGACAGGTGTGTTAACGCAGCTAGGCTAACGTGAGCTAACAACCGGCTAAACAAGGTGTGCCGGGCCGTTACCATGGCTTTGTCTGTTACCGTAAAGACGCTAAAGAAGCTGTGTGCGCAGGCTGAAACAGCTGTCTGCGTCACGTGTCAAGTTTAATACTTTAGATTGACAGAAGTGACAATCATAACATGCATGATCTAAAGTATGATCAGAGGAGTTCATACAGCGTCACACATGACGTCACACCCCAAAAGGGACAAAAGCAATAAATCAATAAAAAAATGTAATAAAATGTGACGTGGAACATAAAAAAGGTTCAGCTAAAGTGGTTTGTTGTGAGTTTGACGCACCTGAGAGGTGACAGCTAAATAACTCCGGCTGCTCGGGGCTCTAAAAGTTCTCAGTGATAAGGAGCAGAAAGATGATGTCTTTTCCTGTGGGTACAGCAGGTGGCGCTGTGTAATTATCCAGGCCACCGGTATAAAGATAGTAAGACACTGCGGGTGTCATGTGTTCTTTGACCCGGAAGGTGTTTGGTTTGATGAAGAGACTTCACAGATATTGCAGCCAGGAAAGAGGAAAGTTTAGCGCGTCAGTCAGGTCGATCCTGGGTCAAACCCTCAGCTTTACATCAGTCAAGCGTTAAAGTCCGCTCTGCAATGAGCCAGAATCAGTGTGATGTGATCATGTTTCTGGATGAGCTGGTTATGAATGCTTGAATAACAATTTCCAGATTTTTAGCAGACAGACATGATGTGATCCCCTGAAAACAGGCTGAACCACTGAACTTTTATGTTTATCTGAACTGAGGTTATGAGTCTGTCCTTTTACGTCCTCAGATTCAGAGTCTTCACACACTGAGCATCATGGCCAGCCAAGCAATGGACCTCATAGCGAAGGCGTTGGAGCACTCAGCCAAGCTGGTGGAGGAGAAGGTGGGCGCACAGTTGAGCAAACTGAGCGAGATGGAGGAAGACGATTTGGAAAGATTGAAGGAGAGACGATTAGAGGCGCTGAAGAAAGCCCAGAAACAGAAGCAGGTATGTGGGACGGTTTACAGCACAACACTGACACCCGCTGCAAACATATGTCATCCATCTGTGTGCTGCTTTAACTGGTGTGCATCTCCAAGCCTGCTATGAGGAGGGTACCAACATCCCAAAGTGTTCTCACTGTTAAGTCATCGGAGCTCTCTGTTTTATTTTTGAAGGAGTGGTTGTCTAAAGGTCACGGAGAGTACAGAGAAATCGCAAGTGAGAAAGACTTTTTGAGGTCAAGGACAGCAAGAACGTCGTCTGCCACTTCTACAGAAGTTCCACCTTCAGGTAAGTCCGCAGCTTGGATTGATTTCTATCCACTTCAAGGTTCCCTGAAGGAATCTAGATCACATTTTTTTTCTACTTGATCTCTTCTGAAAGTTCATTTCTTTGTTTCTTAATCACAGTAGCTGCAGTGTGCTGACTCTGTCTCTCCTTCGTACAGATGTAAGATCCTCGACAAACACTTGGCCATCTTGGCAAAGAAGCACGTTGAGACCAAGTTCATCAAACTGAACGTGGAGAAGGCTCCGTTCCTGTCGGAGAGGCTGCGGATTAAAGTCATCCCCACGCTGGCCTTGCTGTTAGACGGCAAAACAAAGGACTACGTGGTTGGATTCACCGACCTCGGAAACACAGACGAGTTCCCCACAGAGATGCTCGAGTGGAGACTCGGCTGTGCTGATGTCATTAACTACAGGTGAGACTTCGACTGGACAGAGTCGCAGCAATGTGCCGACGTAAACACGATGTAAATTTAACATCACACTGTTTGTTTCATCGTTCCAGCGGTAACCTGATGGAGCCTCCGGCGGTGACGCAGAGTCGGGCTCAAAGTTCACAAAGGTGGAGAAGAAAACCATCAGAGGACGAGGTTACGACTCGGACTCCGACTCTGGAGACGACTGAAGAGACAGTCGTCTGGGTTCCTCTCTCAGGGCTACCTCAGTCACAGAAAGTCTCGCAGACAGCCCGCCTTGATTTTCTTCTTCCCACTCTCTGAGTGACTTCTTCATTAAATCATTGTATCATCTCCTTCTGTAGAAGCAGGTTTGTTTCTGCCTTATTTAAAGAATCGTCTGCTGTGTTCTATGTTTAAAGAGCGCACGTGTCAACGTGTCACTGAGCCTTTCCACCAATCACATGTCGGCTAGTCTCTGTTAGCGTCATTACGTTGTTGATCTTGTGTCTTGGATTACAGACGGGCTCATTTAAGATAGTTTGTTTTGTTTCATGCTTTTCCTCGTAACCCTGCAAGTCTGATACTCAAACAGAAACCACGATGCACGAGTGCCAAGCATCAAAGACCTTTTTACACGACATTTCCTTGTAGCAAGAGTTTGACATGACTTAATGCAGAAAGAAATAAAAAATGTGTGACAGTGTCAATTTGTAACTTTTCTATGAAGTTTCATGTAGCAGCATCCTGACTTAGATTCTAACGTGAAAACACTGGAACCTGCAATTCCCATGATGCAATGTTAAGTGTAAAATTGCTGTCATGCCCCTTTAATGTTGGTTCAGGCGTATGTCACATACACTTTGAAAAGCTTTGACTACATTATAAGAATTGTTTAAAACATAAGTGGGCCTTTAATGTGACAGTAATAGTCCAAAAAATGATCTCCTGCGTCCTTTCCTAAACACTTGTCCTTCACCTTGATGGAAAATGTCATGAGGTCAAAGAAAGGACAGCAGATGTTACTGACGTGATCTGTGGTAAAACTACAAAGCCCACTACAAGATGGACTACAAAAACCAGTGAAAAGATGCTCATATTTCATTTCAACAGGTCTTTAATTTATGTTTTTTTTAATAAAAGAAAACTTCATGACAGGTTTACTGAGGAACATGTAATACAGTCAAACACACAACACATCAGGCTAAATTCAAGTCCAGCTGCTGCCACACGTCTCCTCTGTGTGGTTCAGGTTATGGAGCTACAGGATTTTCTTCATGTCGCATCAGTAACTGAACTCATGATTGAACGCGGAGCTACGATTTGATGGCCTTGGGGTCTAAAGGTTGGAGGAGGCGGTGAACAATCAGCTCTCCGTTGCTGTTGATGTAGCTGTCCGCCATGTCCTGTTCAGCAGGGAGTCCGTAGGGAGTCTTCAGAGGCTGGATCCTGAATGAAGCACAGACAGCTTTAATACGTATTTATGGAATTATAAATCCTCTTTAAGACCCTCTGTTTGTACACCAGCCTTACCTTACAAGGTGCTTGACAAATTTCAGTTGGTTATTGACTGCAGGTGTGTTTTTGTGGATGACAGGTGTGTGTGCCTGAAAAAGGAAACGGAGTCACAAGTTGAACTGAACGTGCAGGCGACAGAATAAAAAGTTTAAAGTTTGTTTTGTCAAATCACCGTTAACCTCGCCGCTGTTGGGCTTCAAACTGAGTCTCACCTTCTGAAGGCCGAGGTGTTTCACCATCTCTTTCTCCCAGTACGGCCTTCGCATCACACTTTTAACTCGCGTCACTATGTGCAGTTTGTGAGGTTGGTCCGGGTCGCCTCCGTATTTCTCGTGTTCTTTCGATCGCTCGACAAACAGCTGTGAAGACAAACGGAGCCTTTGAACGCTGAAGTAATGCAGCACGTGAGCATGATACACACTAAAGACAGAGAGCTCTGGGTCTCTCTTTAGAGCTCATCCTGCAGGAGAACGCTGCACAGCCAAGCACTGCTGTCGCAGAGCTGGTTGGACTTTTAAATCCATCACAACAACACGCTGGCTTTGTCAGGCTCGTATTAGCCCTTCGAGCTCGGTGTGGGTTTATCCTCTGGGTTGTGAAGTGGCTGACCATCGTTGACTCTGGAGTGTCTGTGTTTGCACCACGTGAACCTCGATCGGCTTTACAGCCTGCTCAGATGCCCGGCTCCTTGTACTCCCAGTATAGTATCCAGTAACGACACACACCCTGACGTCTCAGTTCACAAGCATAATAAAAAAGGCCACAAACATCCAGTGAAGCTGCCCGGGATTCTTACCTCTTTTGGGATTCTTGCTTTGGTAAATTTGCTGCGTGCCGACACAAACCACGGGCAGAGAGTCGCTTCTGTCAGGATCTGTGAACACAGACAGCGAGGAGAGGAAATCTAAAGCGTGGCAGTACATAGCACAGGCTAAAAGGAGATCTGTCTTCTTCATGCACTCAGACTCAGTTTGTAAAGTTTCTCCCAACATCTCCTGGTGTGTGTGTGTGTGTGTTTCTACACTGACTTTCTAGTTTAATAACTCGTTTCTTAGTTTTCTCACACCATGTTTCTGTTTGCCAATCCTCAAATACAACGAGAGATCTGATGTTAATCCATTTGTCCATCTCCAGTGTGTTTCCCTGTGTGTGATTTGTTAACTGCACTAGGAGTGTTTAGGAGTGTTTAGGGGCCACCAAAAGCCGAGGACCGGCCCTGCTAACGTGTGTTATGTGAGGCAACACATTTCTCAGTAAGGACAATAAAGTATGAATCTGTATCTATAATTAATGGTAATATGTGGCCTGAGGATGGCACAAGAGCGACAGTAAAGCACACCCTCATGCAGTTTCTGCAGGTGGAGTTAGACAGTGATTATTGGACAATACAATACTCAGCGAGATGAGGACGTCTACGGTCATTACGGTTTGGACACTGTGGACACCTGCACTCAGGTGAACTTTGAAGGCTGTTCTCGGCCTCAGTACTGGCAGCTGATTGGCTGGTGGTTAACTGCAGCTGGTTGCTGGGCAGAAATTCACTAAGTGCGGTCGAACCGTCAAAAAAATGGTCTGGTGTATCCTATGCTAAAGGAGATAATAAAGGAAGCAAAATGGTCTGGTGTATCCTATGCTAAAGGAGACAATAAAGGAAGCATTGAAGCTCCTTTCCTTTCCTAAAGGATGGTCCAGTGTATCCTATGCTAAAGGAGATAATAAAGGAAGCATTGAAGCTCCTTTCCTTTCCTAAAGGATGGTCCAGTGTATCCTATGCTAAAGGAGATAATAAAGGAAGCATTGAAGCTCCTTTCCTTTCCTAAAGGATGGTCCAGTGTATCCTATGCTAAAGGAGACAATAAAGGAAGCATTGAAGCTCCTTTCCTTTCCTAAAGGATGGTCCAGTGTATCCTATGCTAAAGGAGATAATAAAAGGAAGCACTGAAGCTCCTTTCCTTTCCTAAAGGATGGTCCGGTGTATCCTATGCTAAAGGAGACAAGTAAAGGAAGCATTGAAGCTCCTTTCCTTAACAGTTAGAGAATTCAAACAGCTCTTATCATGGCGGACACGTTAACACTTCAGGTCATTTCACTCAGTGAGGAAGGTTCAATGAACATTAGTGTAGTTTCTTCCGTCCCACACACAGACACATCCTGACACTCTGACGTTCTTACCTTGACTGACAGAGGCCGACAGACGCCCGACATGTTTGTTTTAAATATGTCGGTAACGCGCCAAGGTTACAGCCGTGCTAACGGCTAAATGAGCGCGTGACTCGACCGTTAACTGACCGTTAACAGACAAAACAAACAAACAAATCGAATATTCAAATCACATTCAACAGGTCTGCGCGGTAAACGTTGATTTAAGAGCTGAAGAGCCGCGAACAGAAAGTCACGCTGGTGTTATGACAATCTGGTCTCCGCCATAGAAGTACGCCCCGGAAGGAGTTACATTGAAACTGCCGCCGATGTGACACAAGTCGCTTCAACACGGTTCCTACAGCTATATTTAGATTTTACTCGATGGAAAAAAATCACTTTATATATTCAATAAAGATGTGATTAAAATGTGAGTTTTTTAGCGGTGTGTTTTTGTTTGAACGACTCTCTGCTCAGCAGTTTGCCCCAGCATCAAGTTCCCTTTGGGAGTTATTTTTGTGGCACACCCTCCTGTAACAAGTTGGGCTCGGCTCCTAAAAGTAACTTCCTGAAGGTGTACAAACATGAAAACAATGTTTTAGTTTGCTAGAAGAAGAAGAACAATGACAGAGAACCACGTGTCCGGGATGGAGGCCTCCGCCATCTCCGTCCTGAAGCGGGCGGTGGAGCTGGACCAGGCCGGCCGCTTCCAGGAGTCTCTGGTCTGCTACCAGGAGGGCATCCAGCTGCTCATGGACGTGCTGAAAGGTCTCCATCCTGCAGGTGTGATATGCACAGAGGCTGAAGATGATGAAGACACGAACCATAACCTGTTGTTGTTTCCTCTCTCCTGGCAGCAGCTGTGAAGGATGACTCGAAGAGAGGTCACTACAGGGATAAGATAAAGGGCTACATGGACAGAGCAGAGCAAATCAAAGCTCATGTCAACCAGATGAAGGAAGGTAACTAACATAAACCACTAAAGACTCCATAACACACCGGGCCAAGGCCGGATTAACCTTCTGTGGGGTTAATTAACGATATTCCTACAAACCGCACAGCCTGATTAAAAACTTAAAAATAAATAGTCAGAGCCCTCAGGTTGTTTCTGCATTTTCACCTAATCTTCAGGCCAAGCAGGCAAAATCTAGTTAGACTATCTGCAGTTTAACAACTTTTGTATGCAGATGACACAGTTATTTACCTCAGTGTGTCAACACTCGCTAACGAGTGATAAAACCAAGCTCGTGATGTTTTCTAATGCCAAGAGTAGATCACAGAATATTCTTCAGCTTCTGCTATATTTTCATATACAAGGTGATTTTGGGGTTGTTCTCGTCCCATCTGCGTTCTTATATTTCTCAGAAGTGTGATGGACCACAAGAGACTTTTACATTTTGTCTGTACCAAATGTTCGTACAGCACCCTCAGACTGAAAGCTCAAAGATCTGATTTATTTGAATGATTTTAAAGACCTAAAGATGAACCATGGATGTGTCGTTGCTCGATTGATTTTGTTGAATTGATGGCTTATACCTCACTTTTATTATTTACATTGCTGTGTGTTATAATACTGTCTGTTTATTTTGTATCTGTTTTAACTGACTTGTTCTTAGTTTGTGGTTCTCCTTCTTACATAGTTGGAGTAGAGGCCTGTTGTATAAGTAAGTTGTATCTCTCTTGTTGTTCCCTCTCCGTCAGATGGGAAATACCACGAGCAGATTAGAATAGCAGAGGATGCTACAGGTTACAGCTACGAGGCTCTGTTCAAGCCGTACGTCAGCAGTTTACTTACAGAAGTGTGGGTAGAAGATCCGTACATACGGCACATCCACCAAGTAAGATCTCTGTGGGCTGATTATTTTTATTCCCAATCAGTCTGTCAATAATGTTTTTAGTTACTGGATTCACAGCTATGATATGGTGCTTCAATGGTGCATATTCCTAAAATAATTCATGTTTAATCAGGTTCAGTGTTAGAAATGAAGCTAATCCTCATATTTGGATTCATTACTTAGATGATTAATCAGTTACCAGGATTGTAACTCATTATTAGTCAGCTGAATAAGCATTAATAAGCATTAATCAGCACTGCAAAGTTCTGTGACCGACCTACTTAATTATATTGTGTTAATGAAACATTAGTTGTTTAATTAAATTAGATACAAGAATTTAAAGTAAAGCTGGAGAGAACTCTTCTTCTTCTTTATTATTATCAGACACACCTGTATTAACGAGGTACACACCTGTATTAACGAGGTACACACCTGTATTAACGAGTGCGCACCTGTATTAACGAGGTACACACCTGTATAAACGAGGCAAACACCTGTATTAACGAGGTACACACCTGTATTAACGAGGTACACACCTGTATTAGCAGTGCGCACCTGTATTAACGAGGTACACACCTGTATAAACGAGGCAAACACCTGTATTAACGAGTGCGCACCTGTATTAACGAGTGCGCACCTGTATAAACGAGGCAAACACCTGTATTAACGAGTGCGCACCTGTATTAACAGTGCGCACCTGTATAAGCGAGGCAAACACCTGTATTAACGAGGTACACACCTGTATAAACGAGGCAAACACCTGTATTAGCAGTGCGCACCTGTATTAACGAGTGCGCGCCTGTATTAACGTGCGCACCTGTATAAACGAGGCAAACACCTGTATTAACAGTGCGCACCTGTATTAACGAGTGCGCACCTGTATCAACGAGGCAAACACCTGTATTAACAGTGCGCACCTGTATTAACGAGGTACACACCTGTATTAACGAGGCAAACACCTGTATTAACAGTGCGCACCTGTATTAACGAGGTACACACCTGTATTAACAGTGCGCACCTGTATTAACGAGGTACACACCTGTATTAAGGATGTATACACCTGTATTAACGATGTACACACCTGTATTAACGAGGTACACACCTGTATTAACGAGGTACACACCTGTATTAACGATGTACACACCTGTATTAACGATGTACACACCTGTATTAACGAGTGCGCACCTGTATTAACGAGTGCGCACCTGTATTAACGAGGTACACACCTGTATTAACAAGGCGGTCTGTCAGCTTCATAAAATCCAGAATATTCATTAAAAAAGCTGACATGTAAAAGTCAGGCGTATTTATTAAAAGTTACTTTCTGTGATGAGTCAGGGCTGCTAAATGTTTAATTGACCAATCAGATTGCTCAGTCGGAGCTACCTGTTGTATGACTTTATATTGATGCTTATAACTCAACATTAAATTGTACCAAACTCGCTCTAACATGTCAAACAAACCTCTGCCCACTACAGCTGTACAACTTCCTGCGGTTCTGCGAGATGTTGCTAAAATCGTCCTGCAAGGTGAAAAAGATCCACCTCCTCACCACGCAGGGCGAAGTAGGTTATTTAAGTAATGAGGTCGCACTAATGTGGTGAGCGACGGCAGCCATGGCGGCCTCTTCTGCTCACTTCCTGCTGCCGTCGTTTCACTGCCGTTCATTCGTCTCTTCCTGCAGGCGGACGGCGGCCAACAGAACGGCGCTCTGGCTGAGATTAAAGAGAGTCTCAGTGCTCAGGGAGTGACTCTGGATCTGCAGTACTCCTCCACGATACATGACAGGGAGATCAGGTACAACTCACATATGAAGGATATCATACCAAAATACTGTATTTCACGTTAGTACTCCTCTCTACAACACTTCATTGTGTTTTCAGGTTTAACAATGGTTGGATCATCAAGATAGGAAGAGGGCTGGATTACTTTAAAAGGCCTAAGGTGAGCTTCATACTAATTAATATTCATCCTTTGATACTCGTCTCTGAATCAACACGTTGAGTCTCATTTTATCTTCCAGGGACGATTCTCCGTTGGATATTGTGACTATGACCTCAGACAGTGCCACGAGACCAGCGTAGACATTTTTCACACCAAACACACAAAAACACTATAAAGCTTCATTCATCTCACTGACTTAGTTTACTTCAGTGGCCTCAAAACGACACATCAGCCGCGTTGTTGGAATTTTATATAGTTTACTCGTCTTTCTTTTCTATGACCTTTTTTTTTTACTCTTCTTCTGATCATCTGCATGGAGGATGATGATGATGATGATGATGATGACGATGATGATGATGATGATGATGATGATGATGATGACGATGATGATGATGATGATGATGATGATTTTTCAGGTGTCCTGTCACCATCTGGTGGCAAAATAAATTAAAACATTTTAATATATTAATATAATTAAAAAAGTTCTGGCTGTGTTTTATTACTCGATTTGAGATTGTCCAGTTTCTTTATATTCAGTGTGTCACATCTGATAAATAGACGCAGACCTGAGGCGGGCTGAATGACGCCTGGTTGCTCAAACAACCCACCTGTCAATCAAAGCGTCCACGCTCTTAATCCTGCATAACTTTAAACCTTAATATAACCTGAACAGGTGAGTTGTATATAAATTCACCCTCAGTACAGTTGTCATGAACGGGGAAATTAGCTACAGAGACCAAAACTGTTTTTTGTACCAGGCTGTAAACATGTTTATTTCTGCTGTGAAACATGGGGACTTATGGAGACTGACTCACTTCTGCAGCCAGCCTCAAGTGGACGTTAGAGGAACTGCAAGTTTTTGGCACTTGGCTTCACTTCACAGCCACGGAGGTTGCTGCTTGGAACAGATGGAGCAGACTGCAATGCCCATAGAAACGTGACTGATCTGATTTTAACCCCATAAAAACCTGCAGCAGCAGCTGTATCAGGTCTATATAAAAACATTATTACATGAATGTTGAGAACAGTCAGGCTGTGGTGGCAGTGATTTGGTGAATGTCACTTGTTTAGGGTTTGTGGGTCAAAAATATTTGATATATCTCCCTCAGCAGACGTTCATGATAAACAGTTTGAATGAATGAACAGAGGTGAAACAGCGCTGTGATCGGATTATCTATCGGCCTTAATCTCGATGCACTCTGAGGAAGAAAAGCTGTAATCCATCAGAGAAGCACATGAAGCACAGATGACTGTAACTGTAATAAACGTTATCACCTTCGTCTTCCTCGAACAGAGAGGACAAAGGCTGCAGGAGAGTCCATACAGCCTTCATGTAAGACAACACATCACATTACCATCATGTTATTAGATAAGATAAGCTCGCATACATGCTGCATTGTCCCTCGTGTGTAGTTAACAAACAATAAATCCATAAATGGGGGGAATAAAACAAAACAAACGCTGTGGTCTGGGTTTATATTCAAGATAAAAGAAGCCAGACATAAAAAACTGGATGCAAAGGTTTGTTCTCCACTTCCTGCTGCCCTCCCTCTCACTGATTGTAGCCCAGTGGCCTAGATTGTGCTTCCATCTCTGAATCCTGTGTGAATGTGCACAAAGTTGATCTTTTCTCTGCCTTTTCCCAACACGGCTTCAAGATTTTGTATCTTTTTTTTTTACAGTGGAGATTCAGAGGAAACATGCAACTAAAGGTCAACCACAGGGGCCACCAGGACGCCCTGGTGGAAATCATGTGCCCATTTGATGCATGTTAAATTACTTGATGGACGTATTTTGGCTGCAAGTCTGGTTCATTTGGATTTGGACTCTGGATCCCAGCATGGGGTGAGAGTTGGCTAATTCCTGGTTAGTGTTTATGTTTTGTAATTTTTAACTTTCTAAGACTCACACTCACTCACACACACACATACATGGACGCCCCTCTGTGATCGCCCAGGGGGTGTAAGTATTCCGGTGTAAATGTGTAAACAGTAATTCATGTGCGCCTGTCCTCTTTCCAACTGGAGCTTTATTTTTTTCCCCTCTACTCTCATTTCTGGGCCTAAAATCAGGTTAGTGTTTTATAAGGAGCTTAGCGCAGAGGGCCACAGTGTGCCACTAATGTAATAGAGTATCTCTCTCTCTCTCTCTCTCTCTCTCTCTCTCTCTCTCTCATTCTCCTCTGTCCTCTTTTCTCTTTGTGCATTTGCTTTGCCTTTCATGAAGTGTCCTCTCTCTCTCTCTCTCGCTCTCTCTCTCTGGTTTCCTCTCTCCTTCCACTCCCCTTCCCTCCGTCTGCAGATGTGGACGACACAAGCCTGAGGTTTAAACATTAAGACCGGGACAAGTCGGCTTAGAGAGGAGCAGAGGTGCTGCTGTTAGACGTTGGGTAAGTTCACTCATTTCTGCACTACACAGTGTGTGAATGTATGTGTGTGTGTGTGTGTGTGTGTTTGACAGGTTTTCACATTGAGAAGTATGTGAACGTCAGGTGAATTTTGTGCCTTTAAGCTGCTGTTGTTGTGGATTATGGTGTTGTGAAATCTTACAAAGGATCTCAATCTCTGCAATGTCAATAATCCACAGGATTATCCCGTGTTTCTGTTTCTGGGGCTATACAGCTCGGCTCGCGGATAACAAAACTCTTGAGGTGCGGCCTGATTCACGGCGGCTTCATTCAGGGCTGTGCTGCTTATAAATCCACAGACAAAAGTGTGTGTGAGGCAAGAGGTTGAAATGTTGTGCAAATCAAACCTGACAGCACATGCAACTTTTGTTGTTGTTGTTCAGTTCTAGGTTGTCCATAATGCTCGGGTGTGTTTGCACTCTGAGAGCGGGCTGGGGGTGATATAAGAGGTGCAGAGTGGACTTTATCCATAACCTGGAACATCTTGTCTTATTTAGGCACCCATGCTTTGTGCGATCGTGCTCTGTTAACAACAGCTCCTTGGCTGCACAGGAAGAGCTGTGTGATTCACAGAAAATGGTGCACCAGCTGCCGGGCAGGGTGCAGAGTAAAGTCTGGAAACAACCCGGTCCTGATGTTTGTCAGTCAGGTGTTGCATTAGTAAAAATGCAACCTGCCTGAGAGGCTGCACTGCTTTGTGACAGCGTGATATTCATGCACACCCTTACCGCTGCAATGTAATAATAGAAGTCCTAATACCTCCTCTGTAACCTACATGCTGTGTTTTTTCTTGATGACGCTGCATTTCATGTGTTTTCTAGTGTCCTCTTGTAAAAAGCTTCTTTGATTGATCAGCATGCCCCACCTAACTACCGAGCTATTATAAAGCATTGTACCTTCCTGATCGTGCCAATAAACCTTTGGACCTCGAGTCCAGAGTGACTTCTTCAGGCTATCACAGGAGCGCCGCACCTGAGGCTCTGCACATATGCATCAAGTGCAGAGAAGAAAGAATCACACCACGTTAGACGCCCTCCAGTGTGTGACAACAGCCTCTAAAAAGAGATTTTTGTTGCTTCTTTACATCACACACTTTTCTGTCTGCTCCGCAGTTCTTCTGTGCATCAAACCGATGGAGTCTTTCTATGGAGATGCAGAAGAAAGCACTGACGACATTCCAGGTGAGATTATCTGACATGCAGTTTGTTTTAGAGTGCAAAGCAAAGTCTTTGACAAAAAGGCTAATGAGCTAATAAAATGAAGGACTTTGTCAGCATTCCATCCAAACATGTGACTAGCACAAACCGAGGATCGTCTCTTGTCAATGATTGATCATAATCTGCAACACGAGTCGGCATACGTGTGATTTAAAGATCATCAGAGAGGAGACTGTGTGAGATCTGTTCATGCGTGTGTGTGTGTGTGTGTGTGAGCTGCTGTGACCTGGATCCGTCTCCATCTCAATCTCTGTCAGGGCGTAAAAAGTCCAAGTTCAAGTCTCTGAAAACTCGTCTGTTCGGGAGGAGTAAGAGAGCAGGTGGAGAGGAAAACGCCAAACTCAGTCAGTCAGCCAGTGACATCACAGCAGAGAAGGATCTCGGATCAGAGGAAGACTTGGCGTGAGTGTCTTTTAAAGTTGTAAATGTTTGCTTCACAGCTCTGTTTCTGTTCTGACTTCGAGTCTTTGCGTTCTGTTTTTTCCCCACAGATGCTCCCAGGGGATGATGGGATCACGGGCATTGTCCCATGACAGCATTTTTCTGGCTGATCAGGTCCTGACAGACGCTGAACCAGCCAGAGTCTTATCCCAGGAGAATGTGCACAGCAAGATTAAAGCTCTGCAGGTACAGCCTCTTTTATTCTGCATATTTGGTTTGGCCTTTTGTAAAAGTAGTTCTTTTAACAACAAAACACTTGTGCTGTGGTATTACAGATGAAGCTTCAGCTGCAGAAGTTGCATTTTGGGCCACCGCCTATGGTTCTGCCAATCAGACGACCGGAGGATGTGGAAAGCCACTCCGAGGAAGACGGTCTCCCCGTAGCCCCACTGAGGTCTCCA
>CM071608.1:2220555-2246555 GCA_036365135.1 Miichthys miiuy
TAAAGTCATTCAAGAAATAAGAACATTGGTGAGTGGTCATGCCAGGCCAGCAAGGCTGTAACATGGAAACTCCTGAGCAGTATTGTATTTAACGATGAGAATAATTGGGCCTGAGTTCAAACACACAAGGTCACCTGATCAGTTATTGCAGACATCTTAATAAGTTGATTAATAAGTGAGCTTACATACTACAGACTAGTGTGTTAGCAGGTAAGTATCCCCACATCCAGTTGTAAACATGGAAATGAGCATCCTGGTTGCTTCCACCCCACCCCCGCAGGGGTGATAGGGGTATGGAAGGCCAACAGGGACAATTTTGTGTGGGTTGTAGTGAGTCCAGGCCTTTAGAGGATGAGCACGATACATGCATGCCTGCTGTGTTTGGGCCGTTTTCTTTCTGCACGGTTGCTGGTGGTAGAAAACTAATAGTCTCAGTGCAAGAGCGTGCTTCTGGGAAAGCAAAAGTAACAAGCTCCTGGCTATGATGGCTGTGGTTTCCTATACCAGCGTATTGCTTGCGTGTTCGCAAGCTGACGCACTTAGTGGGACCCATGCTGAGCGTAGACATTTAAGTCAGCTAACAGCAGTGCAAAAACTCCGGCACGGGCATCAGTGGTTGTGATTCCTTTGGCGTGTTGCTCATGGGTCGTGAGTAGGGATGTAACGATACGCTCAACTCACGACTAAAACGGTTCACAATTTTTGTTCACGATACGATTTTCTCACGATTTTTTTTTTTTTTTATCAAAATGAGCTACAGACAAATTATGACCAAATAAAATTATCTTTTTATTTGTAGGAAAAAAAATCTTAAGATTAAGATTCCTCATTTTCAACGATGGAAAATGGGCTCAAATCTTTTCCAATAAAATAACCAATTGCCCTGGTAATTTCTTGCGCTCTTGCGTTGTTATGGGGGAGAGGAGATGCAAAGCCTCTCGTCAGGGTTGCCCCCTCGGCAATTTTTGCTCACGGGGTGGCGTAACATTACTTTGCTTCTCACTATATGTTAGCAGTCTCTTGCAATATTTACATGCTGTTTTGGTTTTGTCTGTCTATTTCTCACCAGTTGTATTTGTGTATATAGGGAATCCAAAATGCCGCCACACAGGTGATTAAAAACTGCTCGGTGCATCCTCTATTTCAAAGCTATTTTCTACCGTTGTCATGTCTTCCCTCGTTCTGTGCTCCGTTACGTAAGTCACGTGACTTGATGTTGAACAAATGAATCGCCAACCAGTGACTTTTTTTAAGATAACATAAACTATTTCTAAACAAAAAATTAGAAAAAGAACATATCCTACTTCTCTCGCATTCGTGAAGAATCGCGATTCATTTTTTCTGTCAACCGGTGCGAATCGTCACGCATTTGTACCGATTTTTAATTGTGTCACGATGCATCGTTACATCCCTAGTCGTGAGCTAACGCGGCGGTGGAGCCCTGTTGAACGCAGACGTTTCAGTCAGCAGCATATCCCAGCCAGTCAAGCTGGCGTCTTCCCGTTCCCAGTGTATTGCTCGCTGTCTGATGAGTTAATGTGCTCATTGGGGGCCCTGTTAGGCGCAGACCTTCAAGTCGTCTAACAGCAGTGTGGAACTCCAGCCTGGGCCAATATCAACAGCTGTGTCCCTTACACCAGGGGTCTGCAAATAAGTTTGGACCCGAGCCAATTTTTTTTCTGACAATTCCATTGTGGGCCATGACCATGCTTTCCTACCTACTGGGAAAAAAAAAGGTTTTCTATTTTTTTCTATTATATTAAAAATAAACGTTATTTAACTTTAAAAATGCATTTAATTTAATTTAAAACATTAATTTGCTTCTATGTGCTGTTATTAGGCCCTGCTGCATCTCCTGGCGTCTGTCATGAAACAGGCAACCTGCCCTAGCAACCTGCCGTAACTAATGTATACAGCAGCGCAGATCTGTTTCCCCATGCTGCTGATGTGCATTCACATTTTTTAATTAGGCTATTTGATATTTGAGCTGACCTTGTTTGTTTTTATTTTTTTATTTAATGAAACATATTTGTTCACGTTGTCCGTTGCAAGAGAGGGTGGTTGACTTTTTCTGAGCTCCACACCATCACATTGATATTTAATACAGAACTCCGCCCGACTCGATATTTGCTATAACCTCGTCGTGCTTTTAACATGAACATTGATGACTACTTTTTGAGGCGCCGAGACAAGAGGCCACCAAAGAAAACCGAAATCCGACCAAGACGAGCAGGCGAAGCTACTGCTAGCATGTCTGACTCTCCACCAGAGGAGGAAGAGCAACAACAGCTACAAGCTAACCCGAGGTTGTCCTGGGCGCTCCTTTCGTCAAACTATTTAAGAAATAACGGCAAACATAACCAGAGTGATTGATAAAAAGCTCAGGCCGTTATCCCAAACGCTACAGGCCCACCCAGCAGCTGAAAGAGATCGAGGAGAGAACCACCGAGGCGGAGAATAGGATTGCCGCCACTGAGCACACCTGTGAGGCGGTGGGCGCGCGGTTCAAGCGCTTGAAAACCAAATACAAAGCATGGCTGAGCATATCGACGACCTCAAAAATAGAGGCAGAGGAAAAATGTCCGGGTTATTGGTCTACCAGAAGGCGGAGGGAGTAACCCAACAAAGTTTTTCGAGCTGGATACCCGACCTGCTCGGGCTGGAGGCGAAAGCTGGCCGCGTCAAAATCGAAAGAGCTCACCGCACCCTAGCGCCCAAGCCGGACGAACCAGCGACCACGTCCGTCCTGATCAGATTTCACAACCAACAAACAGAGGTGTTGGGCGCCGCAGGACGCAGCGGGACCGTGAAGTACAAGGACTCCACCATCATGTTCTTCCAGGATCTGTCAGCCGCGGTGCTGCGCAAAAGAAAAGGATTTGATGAGGTGAAGAAACGTCTGCGGGACGCTGGGGCCAAATACATGATGCTCTACCTGGCCACGCTGGAAATAATCCACGGTGGAGAGGCCAGAAGCTTCGACTCTCCCGCTAAAGCAGTGGCTTTTGTTGACACTCTTAGATAAACTACACGTGAGTCACCAGCCGATCTGTTTATATTTATGGGCAAGTTATCTCTCTGGATGGGGAAGGGAAAAAAAAAAAAAAAGTTGTTTTGAACGGCTCACAAAGCTAAAATCGAGCAATTTCAAAGGATAATCTTTGCCCTACCGTCCTGTATTTATGGTGTGTAAACCAACATAGAGAGTACTCTAATTTATTTCTGTGGCAGGATGGGAACCTTTTTTATTTTGGCCTGCCCATCCTTGTGTAAGGGCGGATATTATCACTCAGGTGGTGCTATTTGAGTTTGGAGCTGTAAGAGAAGTTGACCAAGTTAGAGTCCAGTAACGGAGAAGGTCATGGTAATCCCCTGGTTAACGAGTGGGGAAGGTTCCTCTCACAGTGCTGTTGGCACGTCTGTTATTTGCAATCTGTGTTGTTTGTTTTGTGTTTTTCAGCTGGGTTTCAGTCAGGTGCAGAAACTACATGGAGATCATAATACATTTGGGAGCTTAAATACTGTCAGTAAAAAATGCTATGACCTGTGACACATTGAAGCTGTGCACTTGGAATATTAAGGGAAGCCACTCTCCCATTAAAAGGAAAAAAATATTGTCATCTTTAAAAAAGAAAAGATTGATATTGCTATGTTGCAAGAAACACATCTGAATAATGAGGAACATCTAAAACTGCAACAGTGTGGCTTTGATCAAGTCTATTTCTCATCTTTCACCACCAAAAGCAGAGGGGTGGCAATACTCATTAGGAAAAATTTACCAGTTAAAGTGTCAAAATGTATTAAAGATAAATATGGACGGTTTGTACTTATTTCAGCCTCCTTATATGGGGAGGACTTTGCTCTCTTAAATGTTTACTGCCCCCTATGTCATCCCCTTAACTTTTTGTTGGAGGCTTTGCCAAGCTAGCTGAGCTTGCTGTGGAAAATACTATTGTAGGAGGTGGCTTTAATTGCCTTATGAATACGTTGATGGACAGGTTTCCTCTAGGTGCTTTAGCTCTATCAAAACAGTCAAAACAAATCGTTGGTTTGTGCGAGGACTTGGGATATGTGGATGTTTATAGGACACTTCACCCCGCAGATAAGGAATTCACCTTTTTTTCTAATCCTCACAATTGTTACACAAGACTTGATTACTTCTTTGCCCCAAAACAGCTTATGGAATCTGTTGTCTCCTGTTCAGTTGGAAACATCATAATATCAGATCATGCAGTAGTTTATATGAATGTTACAGTTAAAAACCTCTCTAAGAAGCCTGCAAGTTGGAGAATGGATACCTCGATTTTAAACAAAGACCACGGATCAGGTTGTCAGTGTTGCAGTCATCGAATGATAGGGGCGGGCTAGACCTCCCAGACATTAAGAGATACCAATTGAGTGCCCATTTACGATATATAGCTGATTGGATCAAAGATGATGCTTCCTCAATCTGGCTTGATATTGAGAAATCCTTATCCAATTGTCCTCTAAAAAATCTACTTTTTATTGATAAACCGAAATGTATCAAAAAGCTTTGCAACAATCCAGTTACAATTAATACTGTTAGAGCATGGAGGATCACACGGCATATGGAAGGCAGATCAGGGCTCACATCAGTCTTCACCCCGATCATTGATAACCCTGATTTTCTCCCGGGAACCTTAGACAGAGCTTTTAAATGCTGGGCAGCTAAGGGAATCGTTTCCTTGGGGGATCTTTTTGTTGGTCCTACCCTCATGACCTTTAATCAGGTTATGGGAAAATATGACATCAAGGAAAGATCTTTTTCATTACTTTCAGGTCAGAGATTTTATTATAAAAGATAGATCTTTGCTTGCTGATATGAATGTCACACAGATAGAGAAACAAGTACTTCTCTCTCAAGGAAAGGCTGCCATCAGAACCTTTTATGCCAGTCTGAGAGATTGCTCAAGTTTGGGCGCTCGGACGCTGGGAGTCTGGGAGAGGGAACTGGGTGTTGAGATAACAGATGAGATGTGGGACGAGCGGGAAGAGTGGGAAGAGCGATGCAATTAAAGATTCTGCATAGAGCACATGTTGCCCCCAACCGTCTCTCCAAATATAGACAAGATGTCTCTCCAGTTTGTCTTACATGTAAAACAGAAATTGGTGATCTTACTCATTGTCACTGGTCCTGTGTGAAAATACAAAAATATTGGAATGATATTTTGTTTGAAATGCAGAAGGTTTTGAAAAAAAAGCTGCAACTTAACCCCGGTTTCCCTTCTTCTGGGACTTTCAAATGAGTGTGTTACTGATATGTATCAGAAAAAACTATATAATGTTCTGACATTCTGTGCCCGGAAAAATATTCTCATGCACTGGATCACGGATAAGACCCCCTCAGTGTCGGGATGGCACAGGACAATAATGGAATACATACCGCTGGACTTTCTCACTTGTCTTCTGCACTCCAAAACAAATGCCTTTGAAAGAACATGGAAACCATTTCTTGACTATATTAATGTAAATGTTTCTGCTATACTGACGAGAGCATTTGTTTAAAAAGAAAAAAAGAAAACCAGTGTTAGTTTTTTATTTTTATTTATTTATTTTTTCTCCATGTCTAGCTTCCACTGTATTACACTCTAAGTTGTATAATGTACCTGTCAGATTTACCCAAGACTGATTGGTTTTGGTTTTTGTATTGCTATTCCCAGCTTGTTGTTGTTGTTGCTGTAGTTGTGCGGTTTTGCTGTTTTGTCTGGTCCTGTCTTTTGTATGTCTGTTAATGAAGAAAATTAACACATTTTTAAAAAATAAATAAATAAATCAACATCATCCAGCGGCCAGATATAATTGATGACGGGCCAGTTTTGGCCCGCAGGCCGCTAATTGCCGACCCCTGCCCTACACTGACGTATTGCTCACAGGTTGTGAGCTAACACGTTCAGTTGAATGTTGAATACAGGCTTTCCAAGTCAGCTAACAGCTGTACAAAACTCAGGCCCAGGCTGACGTTGAGGGCTGTGATCCCTTATACCAGCATATTGCTCATAGTTCGTGAGCTAACACGCCTGGTGGGGCCCCTGTTAGGCGCAAACTTTCAAGGTTGGCTGGCAGCAGTACGAAACCTCCAGCCCAGGCTGTTGTCAATGGCTGTCATCCCTGGTACTGGTGTATTGCTCACGGTTTGTGACCTAACACGCTTGGTGCTCCTAAGTCAGCTCCAGCCAGACTGCCGTCAACAGCCTTGATTCCCGTTACCGGTGTATTGCCCACGGTTCGTGTACTTACGTGCTCGGTGGGGCCCTATTAAGTGCGGGCTTGGAAGTCGACTAAACAGCAGGATCATACTCCAGCCGGTCAGGTTGGCATCTCCCCAATACCAGCGTATTGCTCACAGTGGTGAGCTCATGCTTGTTAACAGGTGACAGGAATGCAGAGATGCTGCAGGCCAAGCTGTCCTTCCTCTTTGAGAAGAAAGCTATTAGGCGGGTGGAGCATGGGAAATCGCCAGGCCACATTTTTCCCTCCAAACTTAGTTTTCAAAAGTAGCGTGATGTTTAAAGGAATCATGACAATAAAGGTAAAATCTATCTGAACTGTTTTGTGTGTGCTTTCAGTGTTTGATATGTAACATGATAACAAGTAACAAACATGACAGATTAACAGTAAGCAATGTAAGATAGAGGGAACAGTATTTTGTTATACTTTGATCCTTACTCATTTATATTACAATAGTAACAGACTACGTCTATGCATAAAAAAACTTACTGCACTATTCCCCTCAGACGTAGAGGCCCATAGTCTGCTCTGTAGATAGATTACACACAGGTTCAAAGCAGGCTGGTGGTCACCATGCATGTTGGTGGGCTGGAACCTGCTGTAGTCTTCTTGTAACCTAGTACACTGGAAACGGTAAATTGCATTAGATTATAGAAATTCTGAAAATTATTAAGTACACAGGTTACAGAATGCAACAATTTATTCAAGTTCGTGTCAATAAGTACATATTATCTATGCTTCAATATCTGGTAAACATACACGTTATGAGGTTTCAGACAGACACTGCCTGCTCTGGCAAAGCTGGCTCCAGTCACCTCATTTGTATCCAACAGACTACTAATATGCATAAAATAACTTACTGCTCTATTCCCCTTAGACATAAAGGCCCATAGTCTGCTCTGCACCATTAGCCTAGCGTTAGCTAGTTAGCCAGAGTTCAAACATAAAAGATATAAAACACATTACATAAACTTACCATTCAGAAATATCCTTTTCTCTCCTCGCTGTTTGGACTTGTTCTGTTGCCTCTTCATGTTCAGAGTCTGACTCTAGTTCAAATATATCCTTTTCAGTCCCACCAGGATTCACAATTTTTTTGTGATTTTTGCGATCAAAATTACTGATTTTGCGGCAGCATTTTCTAATTTTTGCAAAGAATTTTGCCCTTTTTGTTGTTCTTTTACTTTTAAACCGCATCAAACATTCTAAACAGGCTTAATAAGACAAAAACAAGGCAGACAGAATGAGAAACACTGTTTCCTTTTTATTTTCTGTAAGAATCTTAACATTAGTACTGGAGTGTAAGCATGTACCCCAGTACTGAGTGAGGCGAGATAATTAACCAAAACATTTAAAATGGTTCGCAGTTACCCATACGCACAATGCACAAGTGATTGCAACGATCAATGATATAATCTGTACGTACTGTATAGTTGACTTTCAGCGATGGTCGAGGACTTTGTTACACGGGCTACAAAATGACTTGACATGACTGGTTCTGAATGAGGGCTTTATAGCAGGCAGCCGCTCTCCCATCTTCCTGGTAGACCGCCACTGAATGTTTTAGTGGTATGCAGTACCGGACCATACCGGCTTTCACCTGTCTGCAAGCCAGATGCAGTCATCAAGGTTGCTGACCCTGACTTAGAGAATTCAGAAGAGTCTACTCACCTGTGCTAGTCTTAGAACCATTCCATAAGGTCATAAAAGTCTAGAGCTCATATGCAAAACATATAAATCACAGCCCGATTGTGGTGCTACAGGAAAACAAATAATTACATTACACAAAATGTACAAAAACATTACAAATCATTTACTTTACTACAAATATACAATATTAAATAAAACAAATATATATAAATATATATAAAAATAAAGTTATGGAAATAAAAGTAATGACAAAATAAAAAAGTACAAATTTACGTACAAAAACACTGATCTATAGCAGGTGGGACGTTTATAACAACACAATGGAAATTAAAATAGATGAACTTATAAGTTTAAAAAAAAAAATAGAATTAGGTGGATGGTGAAGAGGCTGTCCACCAGGTCAACTTTGAGGACTGTAGGAGACCAGCATAGAAGGGTGTCCTTCTATGCTGGTCTCCTAACAAGTGTTCTTAGTCCTTCCTGAAAAATAAGTAAAAAACAAGGTTGCGGTGACTTAAGTTTTAACAAAAAGTCACATGCAGCAGATGAAAGAATTAAATAGAGAACATCATAATTAAAAATTGTGAGTAGTTACTAAGGAACGAGTTAGGAATGAAATAGGAACGACCTGATAACTAATGAAGCATTAATAGGTAATAATGACACCACAACTGCCATAGCAGCCATTGCATGGGGTAAATAAAGTATTATCTGGATAACAAACCATTTTCATCTAATACGAAATGAAAAATTTCCTGCTTGTTATCAGTTCATGCAGATGACAGAATCAAACAAATATGCATGTTAGAAGATATATGATATGATCTTCTGTATTGAATGACTAAATGAGAGGGAGCTGGATATTGTAGTGGTAGTCTGTTTACATGTTGTTGACATGTTTGAAGCCATTGACTAGCAGCAGCATTAGCTGTGTTGACAGACATTTATGATTTAGTAGAGTGGCAACTTACAGGCCTACAACCCTAACCCTAACCCTTTACTGAAAAAGAAGGAATTTTGCTCTTATCTTTCAAGCAAAATAGATCTTTATATTGACACTAATGATAATGGTGAAGTTAGCGACTCCACACTTTGGGAGAAATCTTTGGGAAAATCTAAAGCTAGGTTAACTGAAATAGATAGTCAACTATCAGATCTAGAAGCACTATATAGAGTGGATAATCAGCCTGAAGTACTGAAGAAGATCTCAGCTTTAAGATATATGTACAAGTAAGACAAAAGTATTTTGAGTTTGGTGATAAACCTCAAAGGTTACTTGAGGTTTAAGACAATCTCAGGTCCATACATTCTATCAAGACGAATGATGGAACTCCCCTGATGGATCCTGAAAAAATTAATGAATGTTTCGTTGATTTTTATGCAAAGGTCTATCAGTCACAGGGTGGATCTGATACAGGGACTATGGAAAAAATTTTTGAAAATTTGGGACTGCCTGAATTATCAAGTGAATCTTCCTCCTCACTAGATGCAGACATCAATTTGAGTGAGATTAAAGAAGTGATTTCCTCTCTCCCCAACAATAAGGCAGCAGGACCAGATGGCTTTTGTATTGAATTTTTCAAGGTATTTAGCCATAAACTTTCCCCACTCATACTAAGAATGCTGAATCATTCATTGGTGAGCTCTAGGTTGCCTCCCACTCTATATAAGGCCAATATTTCGCTTATACCCAAACCTGGGCGTGATCCTAACCTGGTCTCTTCATATAGTCCTATCTCCCTGCTACCTATCAAACCAAAATTCTTGGGAAAGTCTTAGCCAATTATTAATGGATTAAAGGAGCACATCTATTCTATTATCCACTGTTGGTGTCTCTGATGTTGTTTCAATCCTCACGTCCCTTTTAAGGAAATCCACTAGGTCCTTGAAAATAGTTCTTTGGGTGTGTTTTCCTGAAAATTACATGCCACAGCACTCCAATTATCCCTTAGCATATAGAGTAACTTCTTTAGAACAATTATCATATTAGTTGGTTAGTTAAGCTCATGCATGTAGTTGACATCTTCCATGGCATTAAATCAACCTCTGAGGAGATTTTGTGTTGTCTGATTTTATTGCTGACCATGAAAGAGCCTTCTCCATATGAGCTGTGGCCATTTTATACTTGTTGCCAAAATGCTCCTGTAGTAAAGACTTGGCCATACTGAAACCTCTGTCTGAGGCCATATGTAGGAAACTCCCCAGTTCCCTTGGCTGTCCTGTTGTATATTGTTTCAGGTAACTGGCATGGAGGATGTGGGTGTGTGGTTTCACCTTACTTTACCTGTTCACTTGGTGGCGGAATTCAGACAAGCTCAAATATTTCCTTGACTAATTGTAGCGACCACTTTCAACGGTCTGAGCAGGCTTTTACCTTGACAAATCAAAGACAAATCCACAGTCAGAAGTGCTGATATAAGTACAAGAACACTGAGACGTATCACTCTGATTTACAGCTGTTCTAATGAACATTGCATTAACAGAAAAAGAATCCTCGAGGAAATTTTTTCACTCAGTTTTACATGCATAAGTGGACTTTGAGGAACTGTTGGATAAAAGCAATACCACCCTTGAGAAGTCATGCTGTCATTTTGAATTTCAGCATGCTGTGATTCACTTTGGCTGTCATGCCGACAGCCGTACTTATGTTTGTACAACTGCACAGGCGTGAATCAATCAATTATAAATATAATATATATATATATATATATATATATATATATATATATATATATATATATATATATATATATATATATATAAATAAATATCAATTTCAAGTCACTTAAAAAGAGTCCAGGTCAAAATCTACCAAAGTTTCCCTCTATGTTGCAGACCTCCGCATGCACATTTGACACATTCTTGAATGTAGATGCAGCAACTCCTCAAATATCAAAGGTACAGATGAGTAAGATTTGTCAGTTCCTAGTACTGCTCAAAGGTAGCTCTTGCTCATGGTGTGCATCAGCAGCAGTTGTCAAGCAAGTTACATTGTGAATACAGAGAGGGAGTGGCACTAGCAAGAGTAAAGCAGTGAATCAGAGAAATGAAATGTTATTTTATTGTTTCATAGTTCTCAAAATCACGAATACAGCCACACCTCTGCACAATGGGAGGATTCCCCAATGGGAAGGATTTTGTGTGAATACAGCCAAAGCGCACGCCTTGTCCTGTTTGCTATGGCATCAGTGACTAAGGGCAGGACTGAACTCCACACACACACAGGGCAAACAGACACAGACCTGCAGCTCTACATCCATGACCAAGAGTCCTGCCCTCATCCTGTGCACTCTACACATCATTGTCCAAAAGGGCGAAGCCAAAACGCACCCAAACACAGCAAAATACAAAAATATAGACACAGAAAGGGTCTCTGCAGATACAGACACTGCCACCCTTCTAGTGTGCCATACAGTAAGTGATCATTGAGGAGGATTATTTTGTTTGGGTTTATACATATTCTACTCAGCATTTTTGGATGCAATTTGGATGTTGTTTAGAACTGTGAGCAGCTGGTTACATTATGGCAGAAAAACAAACGCCAGAAGCTCTCTTTGTAAAACTTAAAGAATGTAAAAGAGGAAATGTATCCAGCATGCAAGAGAAAACAATTAAAAACATAACCTCTAGTCATAGTTTAGTGAAAATGAAAATGCAGACACTGGACAGGCAGGTAATGTGAAGCAAGTATTTTTGGAAATATCAGCAGGAATGGAGAATTGTGAAATGGAGGCTGAGGTGAGACAGAAGGAATACAGGTGATGAGAGCCGGCTGGTGGATGGAAAGGCAGGCAGGCAGATAATCCTGAAACACAGAGAGTAGGTAGTAAGTCTCATGGAGAGACTGGACTGGTACAAAACTAAACTAGATCCTAAGCAGTATGTGGGGAATGAAAGCAAACCATAAATGACCAGCAGATCCAACAAGGACTGGTAGTTTGTCCAGAATACAAATAGACTGTCACTTTTTACATCATTTACATTCATTCACATGAGATGTCTGGTTGTCTGGTTTGATATGAGTTATATAATGTCAATTTTCCTGAAACATTTATCATAATACATTATTTCCAGAAGACACCATAATTTTATTCTAGGTTATTCAATAATTAATTTAAAATCGGGCAGTGTTTAGCTCAGTTGGTAGAGCATCCGCCCCATGTACAAAGGCTCAGTCATTGCAGCGGCCAGGGTTCAAATCCGATCCAATGGATAAACACAATGTGAACAGAAACTCCATCAAAAGTCTTTTGATTGGATGTGGTCGAATAGTAAAAAAATACTTCCTATGTCCTTTTCTAAGCACTTTTCCTTGACCTCAATGGAGAATTTCACAAGATCAAAGAAAGATGTGACAGACTTACACTAGACTACATCATTATACCATGGTGGATGATACTAACATGGTCTGTGGTAAAACTACAAAGTTCAGAAGATGAACTACAAAAGCACATTTTAGATAGCAGAGGAAGCCATGTTTACTAGTTGTGGCTAACAGCTAACTTTGCTGTGTTTTGTTAGTTTGAGAAGTTACATTTAGACAAATGGAGGAACAAATGTATTATTTAGCACAAGAAGAGCCAAGAGAGCAGGAGTCTGTGCATCAAAGAAGAGAAACATGAAGAAGAAAACGAAATCGGGACTGAGGATGGCAGAAAACACGGATAAACTCCATGAGAGTCCACTGCGAAGTTAGTTCGGTAAAGTTGGAAAGATATTGGCAGATTAGAACTTCCAGGCTCAATAACTCTCAAGTGAAACGTTGTTAAAACACAAAACACGCATATTTTCAACCGTAGTAAGATAGACAATGGCGACAACCTAATTTTCATCAAAACAAGCCATCCTCTGAGCCGTGCTAAGAACATTAGTGTTTACGTGCAGTTGGCTGTGAGAGCAGGTGCAGGGGCTGTCACTGAAAAGAGATATTATAAACATATTCAATAACTTCACTATAATACAGTGTAGTGTCACCAAACTCACTACACACTTAATTGGTCTGCTACAAATTACACTACAACACTTGGTTTGAAAAAAAGTATTTTTCATAGTTTGGGGTAATTTTTGTTAGGAACTATATTCAATACCTATTATGGTGTAGTATCATAAACCTCAGTTGAACCACTCCTGTTGGGTACTACAACAATTAGTTTGTGAGAAAGCTTTAGTATAATTTGGGGATTTGAATTTTGTTACATTTGAGTATGGTGTGGTTGCCTAATTGCCACTACCTTGAGCCGATCAAATGAAGGATGGATATCAGATGAAAATCAGGAGCAACTTTAAGTTAAGCTCTACCTGCAGTAATATTTCAGTCTGCAAAACCTCTATCATGGAAAAAGGAATATGTCAACTGCCTATGCATTTGGATTCCCTTGAAAATGTGCCTCAGTCCTGCTCCATTAGTGATGTGTCGGTCGTGAATGAGCTGGTTCAAAAGCCGGCTCTTTAAAGTGAACAATTGGAGACTTGCGACAGACAGGAGCTGGCTCTGTTCTTTTTTTCTTTTTTTAGGAAAAGTACCTGCGTACAGGTGTCACGTGCATGCTGTGGAGGAGGGAGGCGCTGGAGGAGGGAGGAGTGAAGGCGAGAGAGAGTGTGGTGCAAAGATGAGTGACAACAGAAAAGAAGTAGTATTTGGATGCATTTTGACAGTTCAACATGAAAACATGAAGTCACAATGCAGATGCATTTGTCTCATATCGAGCAGGGTCCACAAACAACCTACACGGACACATGAGAACTGTGCATCCAGCAGTTCAGTTGGAAGAAAAAGGCAGGCTAGCATGCCTGCTTCTGCCAGTGCCACTATTCCACCTGTTGCTGCTGCCCCCATGCATCAGGTACACAACAACAACACAGAGCTCTATAAGCCAATTTATGTCAAAGGCAATAACCCCAGCAAGATAGAACAGAATTGATGAAGAATTGGCTAAAATGATAGTAAGTGATTTCCAATCCTTCTCACTTCTATCTGCTTTGTGTAGCAGAGTGGTTCTTCAAGCAAGTTAGTGCAATCATTGGGTGGTTTCAGAGAGTTACAAGGATTTTACAACTGTAAATGCAATTGGCTACAGCAATTTATTGTCATTTTATCATTCATTGTAATTGTACAATATGTTTGTGTTGATTTGTTCTGTACATGTGACATCTATTGCACGTCTGTCCGTCCTGGGAGAGGATCCCTCCTCTGTGGCTCTTCCTGAGGTTTCTTCCACCTTTTTCCCCGTTAAAAGGGTTTTTGTGGGCAAGTTTTTCCTCACTCGAACCGAGGGTCTAAGGACAGAGGGTGTCACTCCCTGTACAAATTGTAAAGCCCTCCGAGGCAAATGTACTTTGTGACTTTGAGCTATCCAAATAAAATTTGATTTGATTTGATTTGATTGTTTTTTTATGGATTAATTACCAAGTATTTGATCTGATCCATTTGATTGGTACTGTATATGAGTTATTTTATCAGTTTGTCAGGAAAAAAAAAACTGTATTTTTGTGTTAACAGTATCTTGGAGTTCAGATTAAGGGAAGCATTGTGCTGTATTACCAGTTAAAAACAACAACACTGTTGCACAACATTATTGCCTATTTGGAGAAAAACAATTTTATGGCAACATCTACCTGTTTCTTATGTTTCTACCATTGACACTAAGCAGGCTGTAGACTTTGAGAGTAGTTTCTCTTTCTCTGATTTTTTAAAGTTCATTCAAATAGTTATTTTTTTGAGTGCAGCAGGGTAACAGGGCTGGATGAGTCTGCTTCATGTGACTGTATGCTACTTGTTTTGCTGTTGTCCTTTTATTGTATGTTCCTTCCTCACTTGCTGATTTCTGGTCTAAGTTCACCTGTAAATGGCCTTCTTCCTCATCACCATTCTTTTTATTTTGCTTTGCATTGCTCTCTGATGGAATTCTACCTTTTGACTTTGTCCTGTTCATCTATTTCAGACATCTCCTTAAGCCTTTCTCTTTCACTGACATCTCCTCCTAAACATAGAAATATTCCAAAGAGGATTACTCTAATTTTATTGTTGGACATACCTCTTGAATCCTAATAATAGTATAAGAAAAAGAAATCTAAAATTCTGTAGTTTGTTAAACTGACAATGATGAAATATTCAACAGTTGACTGTAATGTACACTGAAGGCCTTACGACTGTATCATTAATAAATCGAGAAAAAAAACTTAAATAATAATTTCTGGTTATGACGAACATTTAATTAATTTAGCATTAAGAAGGATGATCAGGAAATATTTACAGTAATTAATGGTCAGAATTAATTTAACTTGTACTTGGACTTGTCTTACAAAAAAGGAGCTAGCATTTCAAACATTCTAGTAAAATCTTAGTTGTCTTTTAGTAGCCCACCTTCAAGAAGCACCTCTGTCCGCAATCCTCGTCTATCCTCCCTCCAGATGACCTCCAGCCACTTAGCCAACATAGTCTTTCTTGTTAATTTTGAAGACATCAAGTGTGACTGATAACCACTGCTCTGGTGAAACATCTATGTCGCATACATCATGTTTGATAAAAGACCTTACAAGAGCATCCCTACCTCCAGCTAACTGTCAGAGGTCTGTGGTTCTCTGTTTTTGACTTTTTTGAAGCGACCTATCTCTTACAAGAACTGAAATAGACGTCTGTTTTTTCCCCAAGGATGGATCGATCTTCCTCAACATGGATATCTTGGAAGTTCAGGTGCATAAGCCCCACCTACTGACATTTAATATAGGCTACCTGAAAATATGAAGAACTCCATCCTTTTCAATAATGTTATTTTTCTGTTTCAATTTATGATTGGCCCTCATAATTGATGTTAATATTTTTATGAAATATTTATGAAATAATATCTCAATACCGCCCAGGTCATGTGACCTACAGTAATGACTCAAAATCAGTGGAGGATCAAATGACTACACAGGCTGATTAAGACACACCTCTTTTCAGCAGCTTTGAATATTCCTCCTCTTTTTATAGCATTTTAACACTTCTCATATTTTATATGAATTTTTTAATACATTTTATAATGTAAATATGAGCATTAAAGCTCAATAGTTTCCAGGTCATGTGGCTGAAAGGGTTAGGGTTAACCCTACACTTGCAGTATGAGACACACCTCTTTTTATACCATTTTACTTCCCCTTATATTTTATATGATTTTCTTATACATTACATAATGTAAATATGAGCATTATAGCTCAATAGCTTCCAGGTCATGTGACCTATTGGCTTAAAATCAATGTAGGACAGTAGATCTACACTTGCTGTATGAGACACACCTCTTTTTATAGCATTTTAACACTTCTCATATTTTTTTATTAATTTTTAATACATTTCATAATGTAAATATAAGCATTACAGCTTACTTCAGGTCATGTGACCTATTGGCTCAAAATTAGCGTAGCACAGTATAGCTACACTTGCTGTATGAGACACACGTCTTTTATAGCATTTCATAATGTAAATATGACCATTCCTTCCAGGTGATGTGTCAAAATCAGTGCAGGATCATACTTGAGACACAACTCTTACTTTCTTTTTTTTTAATCAAATCTTAACACTTAACACATTTAATACTCATTGCATTTCCACACGCTGCAGTAAGCTAGGCTCCAGGGTGAATCTGCCTTCAGCCGTCGACTTCCAGGCTGCTCAGCCTGGGAGGCTGCACAAACGCCACCCTCAACAACAACCAATCAGATCGTGAGCTACAGCACAACCAATCAACTCACGCGGCATCCATTCGAAAGCGAGCGCGACTCGTTTGACCACGAAGCGGTAGCGAGCGAACTGCTTTTTGAAGTAAGTTAGATATTTAAGCTATTTGATTGCTTCGACTAATGCAAACAAGAGCTAGATTTTACGACAAATTATAGCTAACCAAGACTATACACAGAGTACATTTTTTTAATTGCAAGTTACTGCTAACGTTAGCAGCTTGTTTGTTTGTTGATACAAAGGCACTAGCCTTCAAGGCTGATTATTAGGCTAATGATGATTTCATATTGCATAATTGTCATTATTCAGTCAGCTGCCTTCAAGGCTGATTGATGATTTGTAAAAAAAAATATTCTCTTTTACACATTGTTGCATCTCTAGCATTAGATCAATACCTTGCTGTGAGGCTTATGTAAAGGGCACCTTTTCTTCCTTTATTTCCTGTTATATATGAACAGATGACTGAACATTGCTATTTTAACTATTTTAATCAGATTGTGACAGCCCTTGTGGGGGCAGCGGGCAGAGAAGGAAGGGGGGCAGTGCTGGGAGAGAGTTCAGCATCCTGATGGCCTGGTGGAAGAAGCTGTCTTTCAGTCTGCTGGTTCGCAAATCACATAAGTTAGCCACAAATGTTGAAACAGTGAATGGCCTCAACCTCTTTGAATAAGGTCTCAGCCACTGGGTTGGTCACTGTGGTTGGGGTTGAGATGGCTGGGTTTGGTGCTGTGGTGGATAGTGCTGGGCGATATGATGATACATATTGTGGGGACGATAGAAAAGTGTCTATCGTGCCATTTCTCTTCTATCGTTTCTAGCTCTTGTTTGCATTAGTCGAAGCAATCAAATAGCTTAAATATCTAACTTACTTCAAAAAGCAGTTCGCTAAGCTTACAGCCGTGGTCAAGCGAGTCGCGCTCGCTCGCCGAATGGATGCGCGTGAGCTGATTGGTTGTTGTTGAGGGTGGCGTTTGTGCAGCCTCCCAGGCTGAGCAGCCTGGAAGTCGGCGGCTGAAGGCACATTCACCCTGGGCGGCTACCGCTGACTTTCCCAGTTGTCGCAAAGTATTTGCCATAAAGTCGGCAATAATGGCGCACTTGAAAATGTTGGAGCGGCTGGCTTGGCTTGACCGCAGTATGTTACGGAGATCAGCTGATCTCAATCAAAGTGTAACGTGAGAGAAAAAACATTTTGAAGCTAACGTCAGTCAGACAGAGATGACATTTTACAGTCCTGGTGGAAAGTGTTTATTTAGTGTAACTAAATGATGAGATGTAAACCCGGTGCAGTGCACAGCATTGTTTGCTTTCTCTACTCTTATTCAAAAACATGCAATTTATTGTTTTAGTGTTTTTTCTGCCGTGCACACACGCATTACTGTAGATTAGAGTTTGTAGGCTGACCAGTGTCTGATCAACATGTCTAAAGATGTGAAAATGTCGCTGCATGATGTCATCAAGATATTTATATAATTAATACTAATACTAACTACAGAGTAACGTTACAGTAACATTGTAGTGTAACGCACAGAGCTGCTATACTACTCTGACATGGTCAGAATACAGTTACAATAATATATTTATATATATATTTATACTGGCAGTGAGTTCAATACATACTATAAAGAAACAGTTTGATTCACTTTGATCAGCTGACATATTCCCATTTACAGATCTGTCACACAAATCTTTTTATACAGATACAGTGTATACACCCTGAAACCTGAAAGACGATGACCGCAGAGGCCTTGGTGTGGTGCCCTGTCACTGGGCCCTGCCCAGCACCAAGTCAGGAGAGGCGAGGTAAGTGACACACACACACACACAGTAAAATGGCATTATGTTCAAATAACTGTAGAGAACTATAATAAAGCAAATTAACTTTATTTGTGATGTAAAGATCCACGCAGAAGTTCACCGGGCTTCTTCCAACAATACATCTCTGAATCATGGTGCTCATGGTCGGTCAGGATCATAGAATGAAAGAGCTGCAGCACACTGATACACTCACAGTTTTTACTGCTCAAAACAGTTGTTTATATGATCGTGGCCAGCAATTCTCATTCTACGTTCAGACTGAAATGGACAGCCAGCGAAATATATCTACAAAGTCTTATTGTTGTTTTCACATCAGCTTTTTTGGGTTGAACTTGTAAATCAGGCTGTAGCTGCCCTGTTATGTAAATATACACAATACAAGTCACTATAACCTGTAGTGGTAACATGATGACACTGCTGGGAAGTGCATGTTCATATGTATATTGAAATAAATACAGCACATACATCTGTTGATCATCTTTTATTAATGACTGTTCATGAACACCAACATATTTCCACATCATAATTCTAGACTAAATGTGTGTGTGTATATAATGTCTGTGCTGGTGCATCAGAGGCCCTGTCTGCCCCTCACTGTGCTTCTCCAGGTTCATCTCTTCCAGTCTCTGAAGACAAAAACACAGACAAACAAATATCAGAAATCAGAAAAAGCTTTATTGCCAAGTATGTTTTTTACACATACAAGGAATTTGTTTTGATGTTGTTGGTGCATGTCAGACAGTGTCATTTTACAGCATGATACAGTAATATTTGATATGTAAAGCACAGAGCTGCTCTATGAAGCACAGGTCAGAATATAATAACGATACAACAAGTTTATACATACACACCTCAGTTACTGCTCATAGAAACAGTTTGAAAGCTTTTAACCAGAGCACAATCACCAACATGAGTAATATTTTCCAGTGTCAGTGATAAATATGTAACTGCTGCAGGATTTATGTAAACTAGACTTTAGCCTCACTGTTTGTTCAGACACAATGCGGTAACATTACGGAGATCAGCTGTCTGCTAACAATGATGTCAGTCAAAGTGTAACCACGACAACACAACAAACTGCAAACTGACGTCACCGTGACATAAGCACGGAGCTGCTACGTAAACACAACGCTGTGTTTTATTGATGTTGGTCATATTATAATAACTTTACAAAAAGTTTAGAAACATACCTCCGTCACTGCTCTCCAGTCCGTTAGGCCTTCACCTCCTCCTCCTGCTCTGGTGTCGCTGCGTCCCCGGCGGCTGACCTCTTCACCTGGACACTTGCAGCGCCTCCTCCTCCTGGTCTCCCCGGTGGCTTAGCCCCGCTCACCTGGCCCTGACCCCCCTCTCACCAGTTTATTTATCCGTTTTCTGAGCGCCAACGGAAAGAAAAACTTATTGCCTGCTAACGCTATCTCACTATCAGACTAAACTCTGATAATATGTTAGTTTATTAGCTTTACGTCGCTAATATTAGCTTTTATTAGCATGCGGACCAGCTTGCTAACGCTAGCCTTCAGGGGCCACTTGTTGTGAAAAACTCGTTTGTCTCGTGAGGCCACCGTAGCTTCTCCGAAGCGAGGAGTGTTGCGTTCAATGCAATCGGAAATTACAGAATCTAGCGAACAGCGAATCTTACACACTGCTCCTTTAAATAGACAGGATTACTTATCTACATTTTTTTTCACTACAACAAACTTGAACACCTCTGAGTGTGAAAGCAGCTCCACAGTTAACAGAACAAGTGCAGAGAACTAGATGAAGAGAAACGAGTTTATAAGAATTCAGTGCAGCAAGAACACAGAGCAAGTTTCAAAGAGGAGACGAGCGTCGGTCTGTCTGTTAACAGAGTGCAGTCTGTACTGATAAACTACAGACCTGTAGTTAGACTTTATGTTCAAAGTTTTCATATTATGTTAACACATATATTCATATTCATATTCTCTCTCTCTCTCTCTCTCTCTCTCTCTCTCTAGAGTAGAGACTAAGATAGAAAGAATAGAAAAAAATGAGAGAAATGTGGATTAAATGAAAGAGAGGTGCAATGCAGATAAGATTTCACAGCATCAACTCAAGTGTTGAGTCATGGTTGCAGGGATGCAGTAGAGCCGGTGGCACCTTACAGAAGTGTTGAGGACCTTGACATCTCTGTAAGGTCCTCCACAGCCAAAAGACAGCGTATAACCAAGACAACCCTGATGTTAGCTTCATTACATCTCACTACACTCTCATTATTTGCTCATTAGCCATTCTGTCCACACTCATCATGGTAAGTGGGTTTCCACAGGGGTTCCACAGGGTTCAATTTTAGGGCCCCTGCTTTTCTCACTGTACCTGCTGCCCCTGGGTTCCATCCTGAGAAAGCATGGTATCTCTTTTCATTGTTACGCTGATGACAGCCAGATCTATGTGCCACTAAGGAAGAAGGACACGTTTTCTTTGAATTCATTTCTGTTATGTCTTGAAGACATTAAAGCCTGGATGTCCTTGAACTTTTTAAAATTTAATTAAAGTAAAGCGGAGTGATGGTGTTCAGTCACAGTGGCTCTTGTGAACCACCTCCTGTTGACTTGGGCCCCTTGGTGCATTACAGGAAGCAAACAGTCACAAACTTGGGTTTTAAGATGGACAGTGATTTTAAACTCGACCAGCAAATTGGTGCAATAGTGAAGTCAGCTTTTTCATCTTAGGCAGCTGGCAAAGGTGAAGCCTTTCCTTGCACAAAAGCACTTTGAAACAGTAATCCACGCCTTCATTACATCGCGGCTGGATTACTGTAATGCACTCATCTTGGAGTCAGCCAGTCCTCCTCGCGTCTCAGTTAGTTCAAAATGCTGCGCTCGCCTCCTAACTGGAACACGTAAGAGGGCACATTACTCCCATTTTAGCCTCTCTCCACTGGCTGCCTGTGCATTTTAGAGTCCATTTTAAGATTATTTTATTTGTTTTAAATCTTTAAATGGTCTCGCGCCTTACCTCTCTGAGCTGCTCCATCCATACACCCCCGGTGCCTCAGGTCAGCTGATCAGCTGCTCCCGGAGGTACCAAGGGCTAGACGGAAGCTCAGAGGATAGAGCCTGAGGAGCCGGTCCTAAATTATGGAATGACCTCCCTCTACACATTAGACAAGCCCCTTCACTGTCCATTTTTAAAACGCGTCTTAAGACCCATTTTTATTCCTTGGCTTTTAACCTAGCATGAGACTCTTTCTGTTTTTGCTTTATTATTATTTTAATATTGTTTATCGTTCATTATTGTTTTTATATTGTTCTTATGTTTTATGTCTTATATTTCATGTTCTATTTCATGTACAGCACTTTGTGTCAGCCGCGGCTGTCTTTAAAGGGTTTTATAAGTAAAGTTGAGTTGAGTTGAGTAAGTGTCTCGTTCAGACATTTCAGTGCCATCTGCCATTTTAACATCTTGACTTTAACTCTGAGGATATCAACACTGATGTGTATAGGAATTATAAATAATATCTACAGTATAATAACAAGGCAGACACTCAGAAAACACTGCAGAGTGCAGTCTACAATGGTCCCAATCAGCATTCACATTTTAATTATTGTAGAACTATATCAATTCAAGCTTCACTTTAGAGGCTATAAGTGCAATTCAGGACTGATTTAGCAATCAGATCACTCAGGTGAATAGCTAATCTGCACTGCTACAAGAGACGCTGTAGGGAACATGTTCTGCACATGTCAAATAGTACAAGAGCCAGACACCTCTCAGTTTCTTCATTTTACTCACATCTAGAAAATGCAATAGGCCTTATTTACTTATCACCTTTCTGTATGTGAGTAATATTAAAGGCTTATTCTGGTGCTTTAGTTGTTCCTGTGATTCAATATTGCTGGAGGGCTAAAAACAAAATAAATGCTTAATAGTTTAATGACTACTGTAGCATTTTTCTCCATTGTTTCAGTACTTACTCCAGCAGTACATTATGTTAATGCTATGTGGATTTCTTTGAAACTGTCTTTTATTCTTCCAATTTCATTTTCAGGGAACAGATCTTACTTTTGATAAATGTCATTTGTCAGAGCTGTCAGCACCACAAACTTAAATTTACTCTCTCAGAGTGGAAGCATTCTGTTTTGAATTATTATTTCTTTGGTACTTTGGGTAAACTGACCTGAGCCTGTGTGTGGAAGTGGCAGCATAGTGTGGTATAGTTTGTCAACAAGGTAGTTGATGTAGCATTTAAATTTACAGGTTAATATTTTACATCCAACCCACTGGAGGTAATTGTAGGCAAAGTGTAAGCCTCTTGGATGACAAACGTCTTTAAGAAACTAAGCTGGTCCAGCGACGGTTACTTTGACCTGGATGACAGATATTTTACCTTCAAATCAAACAAATGAGCTAGCAGTGCGTTATGTTACAGTACTCTGCAGACCACCTACACTATAATGTGAGTACAGCTGTTTCCACTATGGTACTGCTAGTATTTCTTCCAGGACTGGTCATACATAAGATCAGGTGAGCTGACGTCTGTGTTGTCATCTGTCATCACTTCAGGACCTGTATGCCTCCAGGACTCTGAGGCGTGCAGGAAAGATTGTGGCTGATCCCTCCCACCCCGGTCACAAACTCTTTGAGACACTCCCCTCTGGCAGGAGGCTGCGGTCCATCAGGACCAGAACCTCACGCCACAAGAACAGTTTCTTCCCGTCTGCTGCTAGCCTTATCAACAAGGCCTGGAGCCCCCCCTGACACTCTTTCACTCTCCACCTCTGCCTCTACATGTCACATTGACATTGCATCCACTACTCTATGCGTTACATTAACACTCAGCTTGGACTTCCTTGTTCTGTAATACTTGCATATTTAAAATATCCCACTACTGTGAACATTTGCACATTTGTGAACATTTGACTGGTATTATCATCACTGCCAGCTGTACTGCTCTTTTTTATTCTTAAAAACATTGTGTATATATATTTATAGTTATATTTTTTAATAGTTTATACTTAGAGAATGCTTGTCATGCACCAACAACACCAGAACAAATGCCTTGTATGTGTAAAATGTACCTGGCAATAAAGCTTTTTCTGATTCTGATTCTAATTGTATGGACTCTAATACTTAGTTCGCCCTCTGGTGGACAAAATGAGACACAACACCAGCAGCAGTTCATCAGGTGGTATTGTAATCAATTTTCATGTGGGCAGATGCAGTGAAATAAACAGTTTACTAAAGACAAATTCTACCAGCTTCTAACAGTCCATATTTCCTTCAACATTCTCAAAGGTACAGTAAGACACTCCTTATATCAGGAATACACTTCATACTGAAACTAGACGGCGTTCACAGTTTATGAACTTTATACAAAATTGTGCAACATTGCGTTAATTGATAAGACACTCGACATAAGTACTACAGTAGTGATAAAGGTTACGTTGAGAAACATTTGACGTGTTGGAATGCAGAGTTTATTTACCATACTAATGTGCAGACAAGCATACATGCAGCTCTCTCTCTCTCACACACACACACACACACACACAGACAAGGAAAGCTAAAGCATTTTCTCCATTGAGATAAATATTTTGTCATGCACAGCCATACTCCAACGAGTTAGTGTCTTATAGAAACAATGAGAACTGAAAGAGCTGAAATGTGGTCAAATCAAATTCAGACATATTTCCTACACATCTCCTCCACCCTGCATCGCCATGACAACTATTAACATTGTTAGAAGTAGAAGTAGCGGTTGCAGTAGTCATACATGGTCTCATTGGAGTTTTAATGTTCCCAAACTAGTCTTAACTTCAGGAAACAAAAAATGAATACTTCTGGCAGTTCAGTCACAAACAGTGACCAAATAAATGTGGATAAATGTTAAGGAAGATTGAACTTTTCTATACTGGGGTTTATTTGTCATACTCAGACTAATGTGCACATGTACACACACAGCTTTCTCTCACACATATAAACACACGTTTGGAAGTCATCTGAAGGTTATCAGTGGCCTGTCCTTCTCCTCTCATTTGATGGCTTGCCAGATGATGATGATCAGAATGATGAGCACCAGCGACAGGACCATGGCCAGCATGCACATCCTCTTACGGGACTTCCTCTGCACATATCAAAGTATCAGGTCAGAGTTAAGGCAACATTGTGTAACTTTTAATAACACATTTAAATCATGTTGATGCTAAACTGACTTGTAATAGTTGAATGGTGTCTATCTTTTCTTATCTAATCTTATGTAAGTTTGTGCTGCAGGTATGATCATTCGTGAGAAGTACATAACACTTTACAGCACTAAGTCACACACCATCAACTATTTGACTGATTTTGATGAAACTGGATCATATTTTATGGAGAAAATGTTTTCTGGTTTTCCCTCTGATGTCCTCCAGAGACCTGATGACCTGGGAAGCCTAGTGTAGTAACTCTCTGTGATTTACAGAGTTTCCTGATGGACAGTGAAGTAAACTGCTGTGAAGTAAACTGCTACTGTGAGCTAAAGTTAGCTCAGTTTGTTAGCCAGGCTGTTTGTAGAGAGCCGGGCAAGTGGGCAGAGTAACTGGGTTCAAAAGCCTCTGTTAACATGATGGCAGAAGCCCAAAGAACTTAGAGAACGTTAACAGAGGAAGCTAAGAAGATTAAATCTGGGACTGACTTTTAGTCACAGTTCTAGGACTAGTCAGTAATATTAGCTGGCTGCTATGTCTTGTGTTGTTGACCTTGTTGATGTTTGGTTGTTAGCAAAGGTGTCAACTCGCTAGTTTTTGATCATAAGTAATGTAATCAGAACAAATACTCGAGTACAGCTGTCATTGTATATAATGATAATGAAGGAACATGTCATTCAGAGCAACGGTGGCTCACTGTCAAGTTTTTGGACAAGGAGTTCATTGGTACAGAGGTCTTTGAAGCAGACACAGTACTTGTTTATACATTCATTGTTGTCTTTTGTATTTTCATGGAAATACTACATTCCATGAAAATACAAAAGACAATCACCAGACTTCTCCTCTGAACTTATTGTGGATTCAATTCTTTATTATGACTGGCTTTGCTAATGTTTCTTCATGTAGTGTTGCCATTATTTTGTCCATCCCCTCAGACCTACCTGGTAATAGGCTGCCTTCTGCAGCTGGACGGCCCCTCTGTCTACATGTACTTCTGCACTCTCCACATTGGCCTCAATGCTGTCTGTTAATAATAACAAAGAAAGGGCTTCATGTGCACATGCACTCTCTCGTCTGAATGGCATGTGTAAAGGATCAGCTCAGTGCTAGGCTGACTTTTTCCTGACTTACCGATCATCTCTCCCTGGTCGTGGATCATCACTGCCAGGTCCTTGAAGATCTGGTTCACATCCATAATATCGGCCTGGAGAGGACAGAAGAAGGTTAACTGGTGAACACAGTTAAATATAACTGAGTTGTCTTCTTGCTTATTATGTGATTCAGGTTCATACCTCCAGCTGTCTGATGTTAGTCTCTCTCTCCTTGATGATTTCCAGATCCTCTTCTGTGATGCTGGGCTCCTCAGTCTGAGTCTGAGTCTGAGCCCACTCATCTTCCCTGAACAATTATAAAGATATAAC